>PVIC010034714.1:0-19437 GCA_004025085.1 Thryonomys swinderianus | reverse complement strand
TCTTCTTCTTCTTCTTCTTCTTCTTCTTCTTTTCTTTCTTCTTCTTCTTCTTTTTTTGAGACAGGGTCTTGCTTTGTAATTCAGGCTGGCCCTAAGCTCACTATGTAGCCCAGGCAAGCCTGGAACTCAGCAATCCTCCTGTCTCTGCCTCCAGAGTGCTGGAATTACAGACGTGAGCCACCAACCCTAGCACTGTGGTATGTGGTATTGATTGCTGCTGGGCATGAGTCACCATGCCCAGCATTGTACATGGTTACCAGGGATCAAACTCAGGACCTTGCACTTGCAAGGCAGGCGCCAGAACCACTGTGCTTTTCTCCGGTCTGGTCCTTATCTCTTTTAATGTGGTGTGTCGGGTTTACTAATTTACGTATATTGAGACATTGTTGCATCCCTGAGACATGTTCCACTTATGATGAGTAATCCTCATGCTACTGGTTTTGATTTTGCTAGTAGTCTCAATAAAATGCTGGCTATTATTGCAAACTGTATTCACCAGGGTTGTTGGTCTATAATTTTACTTTTTGTTGGGTCCTCATCTTTTTTCATATTAAAATGTAGGCCTTGGTGAATGAATCTGGAAGAATTAGAATTGATAGGTGAAGCCTTCTAGTCTTGGACTTTTCTTTGATCAGTCTCTATTAATGATACTATTTTATTTTTGGTTTGAGTTTTCCATTTCTTCATGGTTCAATTTTGATGGGATAAATGGATCCAGAAATGTAGCCTTGCTTCTAGATTTTCCAATTTGCTGGCAAATGGTTGTTCATAATAGTCCCTAGTCATGCTTTGCATTTCTGTGACATTAGTTATAATGTGCCTTTTTTATCTCTCATTTTATTTATTTGAATTTTCTCACTTTCTTAGTCTAGATGAGGGCTTGTTAATTTTATATGGTCTTTACATCTAATTTTCCATTCTGTTGATTTTTGTAGTTTCAATTTTACTTCTGACTTGTTTTAAATCTTTTATTTTTATTTTAAGGTAATACAAGTAGCTATTAATAAAGAAAATATAAAAGCCGTTCTATGAAAAATAACTTTTCATAACAAAAAAATTACAAATAGCAATGATAAATATACCATGTATCATGCTTTCTTTTGATAGAGTTCATTGGCACATTTTAGGAATATATTATGGTCGCATTACTCATTGAGAATTTGTACCTGTACATGACACATCTTCATTCTTATTTTTTCCCATTCTCCTGCACTCCCTTCAACCCCCTACCCTGCCTTACACATAAACATTGTTTCCATTTTTTCCTTTCCATCATCAAAATTTTTCCCTTTTTTGCTTTCCCCTCCCTCCACCCAGTTCCCCTTTCCCTTTGAGCATTTTTTTTTCCATTTCACGATACATGTCATACATTTGGACACCATTTACACCATCTTAAAAGAACATATTTTAATTACTAACCTATCTCTCAACACATTTCCTAATAATACTACACCTTTTGCATAAACCATTTTACTTATTAAAGTAATTCTCACTAGCTATAATTTTGAGCATTGTATTCCTTTTTACAATATGTATTATTCTTTTTGGATCTTATTTACACTTACAGTTTTTCAGAAGAGAGAGTCAATGAAATATTTATATGTGTGTCAAATTTATTTCATTTAAGAGTATGATTTCAGAGTACATCCATTTACCTAGAAATATCTCAAGTTTAGCCTTCTTTATGGCTGAATAGTACTTCACTGTTTTTTTAAAGCATCTTTTTGTCCATTCATCAAGCATTGCCCAAGTATTTGGGTTGTTTCCAGGATTTACTTATTACAAACTGTGATGTTATTGACATGTGTGTGCATATATTGCTATGGTGTGACACTTTTAATTCTTTTGGTAAGATATCAAGAAGGGGAAAGCAGGGCCAAATGAGAACCCTAATCTTAATTGTAGAAAAGTCTCCACCCTGATTTCCGTAGCAACTGCACCACTCTACATTCAAATCAACAGTGGTGAAGGGTGTCATTCTCCTCACAGCCCCACCACCATTTGCTTTTGGTTGATTTCTTTCATTTATTAATTTTTATTTTTATTGGTACATTGTATATACACATCATGATCAACAGCCATTCATTCTGGAGTGAGATGGAATCTCAGCGTCGTTTTAATTTACATCTCTTGAATGACCAGTGATGGGGAACATTTTTCATGTATTTATTCGGGACTAGGTTCATCTGAGAAATATCTATTCATTTCAGATGCCCATTTTTGGATTGTGTCTTTAAATTGGACTGGGGCTTAATTTTTTTCAATTCTTTATATGTTCTAGATATTAGTCCTTTGAGGAACATCTGGCTAAAACTGTTTCCCACTCTGTGTGTTGTCCTTTTTGTTCTGTGGGTGACTTCTTTTGCTATGTATAAACTTTTAATAAGATGAGGTCCCAATTGTCAATTCTTTTTAGTATTTCCCATGTTGCTTGGGTTTTGTTCATGAAGTCTTTGCCTAGTCATTTACCCACCAGCATTCTATGCATCCTCTCTTTCATCAGATTTAGTGTTTCTGTTCTAATATTTAGAACTTTGATCCATGTCTATTTTAGTTTAATTCATAATGAGATACATGGGTGTAGTTTTAGTCTTCAGCATGTGGAAAACCCATTTTTCCAGCATGATATATTAAGGAGGGTATCTTTCTTCCAGTCCCCTTTATCAAAAAATAACGTGGCTGACCATGTTTGAGGGTGTCTCTGCAGCTTCAAATCTAGTCCACTGATGCTCAGGTGATTTGGTCTTTGTTATCTTTTACCTTTACTAATTTTGTGTTTGGTTTGTGCTTCGTTTTGTGGGTCCTTGAGTTGTGTTGCTGCTTTTTTGAAAGATGACTATTTCGGGCAGAAGAATTCATTGCTAGAGCCTTCCATCTTACTACTGCTTTTGCTGTCTCCCATATTGTATTAGTCTACGTTGCATTGTTATGGCAAAATAGCTCAATGTGAGCACTTATAATGAAGATAAGTTGATATAGCTCACAGTTTTGGAAAGCTAAGAGTATGATGGCAGTATTTCTTCTTCTTTGGTGAGTTCCCCACTAGCTGAATGGTAAATGGTATCATGATGTGAGGAAGAAATTACATGATAACACAAAGGAGCCAAAGAGTTTTGGGGCTAGGTTTGCTCTTGTTTTGTAACAACTCACTTTCCTAAGAATTAAGTCACCCTACTCCCAGCATTAGTAATTTCTGCAGGTGCCACAACAATGATATAATCACCTTCCACTAGGCTATGCTTCTTAATGGTTCTACCACTTCTGAGTATTGGCACACTGAGGATCAAGCTTCTAATATATGACCTCTTCAAGAACACAGACTATACCTAATCATAGCATGTATGTTTTGGTATGTTGTGTCTCTGTTTTTAAATGTTAAAAAATTAGATTTCACTTTTGGTTTCTGTTTTTGACCCACAGATCACTTGGGAATATGTTCTTCACTTTCTAGATAGAGTAAAATCTTGGATTTCAGGTACTTTTTCTGTAAGACTGGCAAAAATTTCCAATAAATTTTAACTTGATAAATGGGTGAGGTCATGCAATTTGAGTAGTACAAGGTACCAAACATCACATGATCACAACTGAGGCAATGTGAGCCAATGGTCCCCCCCCTTTATCTGTCCTCCTCACTGTGGAACTGTGGGTAATTGTCTCCCAAAAGGAAGAGGTTATGGTGGTGAAGATCATGTCTGCAGAGAAGGAAGGAAAAAAGGTGGAGGGATATCTCAGTTCAAATGAGATTAGGTAAAATGTGGGTGGGAAATAGTTCAGACTTTTGCAGAAAAGCAACCTCTGAATAAGGCTGCAGCACTGTAAGCAGTGAATCTATTTAATGACAATGCAATGTCACATTGCCATGAAATCCTCAAAAGGAAGCAACAGCAAGTGCCATTGTATGGATTCCTTGTTTAAGTTGCACAAAAAAGAAAAGATTTTATTGAGCCAATAGACAGCAGTGCTAGTGAAAGTCATCCTGCACAATAACCTTCATGTCTCTTGCTTCTTTCACAGAGTCATAAAGGATTTCAAAGGTAAATGCAAGTAAATTTATTTCTTTATATTTTGTATTATATTATGGCATTATAATCATTTTATGAATATTTTTGCATTGCAGAATGAATAATCTGCATTTTTATTATTTCTTATGGTGAAATTCACTTGGACAAACAAATGCTTTGGATAACAAGCATGTTTTCAGAGAAAATTATACTCCCAAACCAAGATTTTAGTGCACTTGTAAAATTTTGTTAGTTTCTCTGTTGGTTTCTAGTTCTTATCCTTTTGCAGTCAAAGTAGATATGATATGATTTGGATTTTAATTACTATGTTTTTATTGACATAGGTTTGCAGTGCATGCTTATTACATTTCTTATGGGGAGTTAGAGCAGGTACATGAAATAGTTTAATTCTGTTTTGTCCCTTTCCTCTGTCCCTCACCCATTCCTCCATCTACTGGTCCCCTTCCTTTGTGCAAATGATCTATCTCCTTATTTCCCATTACCTGTATTTTATTTTGCTCTTGACTTTCATTCTGTAGCCTGATATATAGTGTAACCAAGGCTATTCCTTATGCTAATGAGAGAATGTACAGCAGTAACTTGGTTCACATACGCATTTCTTTGAGAACAGTATGGTTTGCAAACAGAAGCATTTGGCACGATTTTGGTTCTTGTTTGAAGACTGCATTAGGTGATAAGCATGACTGCAGCCATTTTTCCCACACAAGCACAAATGTGGTAGTTTTCCAGAATCATGAAATTAATTGTTTGGGAACTGACGTACCATTGTATATTTTTCAGTTAGTGGACTAAAAGTTCTGTGAATATCTGTTATGTCCATTTAATCTATTCTGTAGTTTAACTCCAATGTTTCCTTGTTGATTTTTTGGTATATATGATCCATTTGTTGCTGAAACTGGATGTTGACATCCCCAAATAATATTGTATTGGAATTAATCTCTTCTTGCCAATCAGATTATTTGTTTATATATACTTCGGTGGTCTGGCTTGGGGAATGTATATATTTATGATTATAGTGTCCTTCTGAATTCACAGTTTTAAGTGTCATATAATTACATTCTTTCTCTTTCTAAAGTTTCTGAATTACTGTCTGTTTTACATAAGTTTAGCTACCCCAATTGCTTTCAGCTTCCATTTGCATGGACTATCTTTTCCATCCTTTACTTTTCAATCTATGTATGTTCTTAATAGTGAAGAGAATTCTTATAGGCAGAACATAGTTCAATCTTATATTTTTCTTTTGTCCTTTCAGTCATTCTAGATATTTTAACAGCAGTATTTAATATGTTTTTACTCAGGTTATTATTAATATTTAAGAACTTACTCATGCCACCTTGTTCATTATTTTCTTGTTGCTTTATATATCCTTGTTCTTTTCTTCCTCTTTTATTGTTAATATGTACTGTCTCATGGAGTTTTTTTGTACTGATACATTTCAGACCTTTTTCTCACTTGTATATGTTTTACCAGTGAATTTTATACTTTATGTGTTTTTATACTAGGAATTATTATCTTTTACTTTCATATGTAAGAATCCCCTAAATATTTCTTATAATGTTGATCTAGTGATGAAAAATTGCCTCAGATTTTGCTTTCAGCATTCTAAATATATTATCCCATTCTCTTCTATTTTACAAGCTTCTTGAAAGGGAGTTTGCTATTAGTCTCAATGTATTCATATCTGTGACTCTTCAGTTTTCTTTCATTGCCTATGAAAATGTATTATATTTCAAAATAAATAGAAGAGAGAAATTCTAAACTTGCCAACACAATGATAATGTCTAAGGAAATGGAAATGCTAATTACTTTGAGTTGATCATTGCATGTTCTATACATATATAGAACTATTATTATCTCCTTCACTGTATACTAAATTAAAATCAAAATGGATTAGAAACCTAAAATTAAAACAGAAACACTAAACCTTCTGTAAAACAGGTTAGGTAAAACTCTTGGCAACACTGGATTAGGGAAAGACTTTATGAACAAAACCACTATAACACGAGAACTAGCAGAAGCAATCAATAAATGGGATCTCATCCTATTAAAAAGCTTCTGCACAGCAAAAGAAATCTCTGTCTGAAAAAAATACAACCAATAAACTGAGAGAAAAATTTTACCAGTGGTTTCTCAGACAAACAGCTACTATCTAGAATACACAAAGAGCCTTTTTAAAAAACCAGCCCCCTCCCCAATTTAAAGACCCAATTCAAAAATGGGCATCTGAAAATGAACCACTTTTCAGAGGAAGAAGTGAAAGCAGCTAAGAAACATATGAAGAAATGTTTAACATCACTGGCCATTTGAGAAATGCAAATGAAAACAATACAGATTCCATTTCACTCCACAAAGAATGGTTGCTATCTAGAAATTAACCAGCAACAAATGCTGGAAAAGCTGTGGGGAGAAAGGAACCTTCTCCACTTTTGGTAGGAATGTAGACTAGTACAACCATTATGGAGAACAGTGTGGAGATTCCCCAAAAGCTTCGATTAGAGGTCCCATTTGACCCTGCTATTCCCCTGCTAGGTGTATGTACATGAAAGAATTAAAAGATTCATATCATAGTGACATATGTGCACCCATCTTCATAGCAGCTCAGTTTGTGATAGTTAAATCTTGGAAACAACCCAAATGCCCATCAGCTGGAGACTGGATAAAAAGGAAGGTTTTTCTATAAAATGGAGTATTACTCTGCCATAAAGAATGATAAGTTTGAGTCATTTCTATTCAAATGGATGCACCTTCAGGACATACTCATAAGTGAAACAAATAGGTCACAAATCTATAAATATCATATCTTTTCTCTGGTATAAGAAACTGAAGATATAAATGAGCTCTAAAATACATGGTAGATATTGTGTTAAACCAGTTTTGTTAAGTATTATAAACTAAGCTTAAAATTTTCTTAAATACTATAATTTACAGTTTCTTCTTATGCTCTATCCTAATCCATCAGAAAAATGATTTAGTACCTAGTCATATTTAAGTCATTTAATACATCAAACATACACACACAAAAAATCCCTGAAACACAGAAAAAGAAGAAAAAGCTAATGAGATCATAATGGAATTTTTTTATATATGGTAAAACTACAGCAAGAGTTTTACATAACAAAAGCTGAAAGACATGATCAAGGAGCAATTTTAGAGGCAATTACTCAGATTCATACAATCACACAGTAGAAGATTAAAGTTCTGTCCATGCCTTTACCCACCACATCGACCAGCAAACAAGAACAGAAGATCTATTCTCAAGTGAAATCAGTGAGTGTGGAGTTTAAATCAGTGCGAAAGGGAAACATTGTGGATTATGTGCAATGGTCAATGCATAATGATACTATGAGAGGAAAGGAAGCCTCAGCATACCCTTCCTTAGGACACCTTCCCCAGCTCACCCACTCTTACTAAAAATATCACCTGTGGCCATTTCTGCTGTTCTCTAAAATGAGCTGTATAAAGAGAGGGAGCCAACAGTCTAAGAATAAACCTCTATTACCAAGAAAAGCATGTAAGGAAACATTTAAACAAATAAAAATCTCAGACATTAACTAAAACAATCTCCATACTACCGATGAAGTCCTCAACTATCACCAAACTACAAGCCCCCGCACAAAGAACGAACAAAGGAAAAATACAAAAGGAGTAGAGAAAACATGGTTCCAATGGGAACCTGAACATTACTAGGGAGAGTTCTTCTATTTTCTGACAAAGTGAACCTCCAGCCAAAGTTGAAGAGAAGAGGCAAAGAAGAATACTAAATATTGGTAAAGAGAACAATTCAGCAAGATGAAATAAAAATTATTGACATACCTAACTTCATCATACAAATAGTCTTGGAAATAAAAGATCAAATAAATATAAATGCAGTTATACTAGGGGAGTTCAATACTCACTATCACAAAATCAACTAGACAAAAACCAACAATGAAATATCACAGTTGAGTTAAACCTTCAAACAAGTAGACTTAATAAATGTTTGCAGTGTTCTACCTAACAATAGTACAAACATTTTTGTCACCAGAACATAGAACGTTCTCCAATGTAAATCATGTACTAATCCAGGCTTAAGTAAATGTAAAAGAATTGAAATTATCCCATGCATATTTACAATACAGCATATTCACATATAGTAGAATATATGGGTACAATGAAAGCAATCCTAAGAGCATGATATTAAATGGAGACAAACTAAAACTTTCCTTTTAAAATTGGGAACAAGCAGCGGGCATGGTGGCTCACACCTGTAATCCCAGCACTCAGGAGACAGAGGCAGGAGGATTGCTGAGTTTGAGGCCTGCCTGGGTTACATAGTGGGCTCAGGGAAGTCTGAACTACAAAGCAAGACGCTGTCTCCAAAAAAAAAAAATTGGTGAACAAGCACAGGATGTCCACTATCACCACTCCTCACAATTCTAGAGAAAACAATCCTAAAATTCATATGGAATTGGAAGAGACCCAAAATAGAAAAATTAATCTGTGGCTATAAGATCAATGCAAGAAGCATCACAATTTCAGATTCTAAGTTATATTACAAACTTATTGTGGCAAAAACACCATGGTGCTGACACAAAAACATGCTGATCAATGGAAGAGAACAGAGGATGTAGAAACAACCTCAGGCACATTGAACCCCCACCAATTTTTGACTAAGGTGCCAGAAAACTACACTGAAGAAAAGATACCTCTTTAATAAATAATGCTGTAAAACTTCATAATCCTCATGAAAAAGATTGAATGTAGATCTATATAACTCACCATGTACAAAATGGATCAAAGAGTTAAATGTTAAAACAGAAAACTTAATCTACAGGATGATAAACTATGTAAAATTCTTGAGGACACAGGCAACATCATTCTGAATAGAAACCCAATACCACAAGAGATTGTACCAAGAATCAACAAATAGCACCATATTGAATTAAAACTTGTATAGCAAGGGAAACAACTGAAAGAGTGAAGGGACAACCTGTAAAATTGGAAAAAAAATTGACAAGTTATTTCTCAAACTGAGGAACAATGTCTAGAACACATAAAGAACTCCAAAAATAGATGCCCAAAATAAAAGAACCACTCTAAATAGGCAACTGAAAGAAATAGACACTTTTCAAAAGAAGTACAAATAGCCAACAAATACATGAAAAAAATTGACATCTTTGATCAATACAAAAATGCAGATTACAACAGCACCAAGATTCTGTCTTACTCCATAAAGAATAGCTGTCATCAAGAAATCAAATAACAAAGAATGCTGGCAAGGTTCTTGGGAAGAAATAACCTTTCTTTGTTGTTCATGGGAACGTATACTAGTACAACCACTATGGAACCAGTATGGCAGTCCCTCAAAAGACTAAAACTGCAAATTCCATTTGACCCAGCTATTCCTCTTCTAAGTATCCTCCTAAAAGAATTAATGATATCATATTATGGTGATATATGCATACCCATGTTTATAACAGCACACTTCACAATAGTTAAATCTTGCAGGTGGCCTGTATCTTCATCAACAGATGGATGGATTAAAAATGTGCTATTTACATACAATGGAGTACTATACTGCCATAAAATGGATAGACTTTGTCATGTATAGGAAAATAAATGCATCTTGAGAGAGCATCATGGCAAATTAAGTGAATTAGATACACAAGCTGAAATGTCAAATGATTTGTCTTACTTGAGAAATCCAAAATATAAAAAGAGCAAAAAAGTTTAGATAATAGATAAATTTTTTCAAATAGAGGGGAGATCAAAAAATGTACAGAGGGGATTAGGAATAAAAGGATAGGGGATGAGAAACTACTGAGCTGTGGTATGTATATGTACCAGTTCCCCACAAAGAAGGTAAATTTCATATAGTGCAAATGTGTACCAATAAAAAAATTTAAACTGGCAAAAAGTATTCTGAAATGTTTTACAACTCAGATTCTAAGTTTTCTTCTAAAATGCATATGGGTCATATTTTTAATATGAAATTACTTCTACCCTATAGAATCATAAATGATTTAAGACTACAGGCTCTTAGTCCTTCACTGAAAATTCAATCACTCGGACAGAGAATTTTAGGATGGAGATTAAGATCACGAGCTTTGGACATAGAGTTCGGAGTGGTTCCTAGGTCTGCTATTTACCAGCTACACATTTGGATCAGACAAGATGAAATCAGTCGTCAGAGGCAGAAGGAGCAACAAAGTGTACCTTAAGGAATAAGCCTGGAAGCAGGGTGATCCTGAGGCTAATTCAATGGATGATTGAGCACATCACCTTTATACATTCCATCTCTCTTCTGCAATTTATCAATGCTATCTGCTCAAATGACCTGCAAATTTATAGATATTTTAGACATCAAACAGAATAAACTATTTTAAGCAAAAGGAAAGATATTTCATCCTACAAATCATTTTATTCACAGTGAAAATTTCCTTCAAAAACCTCTCAGTAAACTTCCCTGTAGGTCCCTTTAGGCAAGAATTAGTTCCATTTCCACGTGAAACCAAGTACTAGCAAGGGAAATGAGACTGCTGATTGGCTAAATTTAATCATGACTTACCTCCTCAGGATAGGAAAGAGTTTATCCTCTCCGGAAAATTACAACTACTTGGAGAAAAGTGAAAAAATTGTGGAAGAGGTGAAAAGCCAGCACAGTTTGCCACTGTTCTCAACATGTCTGAGGGGCACACATATTTTTCCTCAAATAACTGTTGTCGCTATTAAATGAGATGACTCTTGGACAGTACTCATTATATTTCATGTATTAATGTTGTAGTTTGTGCTATCTTTTAATTTGGTAGCTGGCTCTTTCCCTATTTCCTCTTACCCCAGCAGGTTGACATCAATGCCCTTTCTTAGGAGAAAATGGCTACTGCAATTCTAAGAATCACGTCAAGATGACATCCCTCTGATCCTCAATTCCTCTGTCTTTAAAATAAGTACATTTTCATCTCAAAGATTTGCTGTGAATAATCAATTGGATCATTCACATACACATAAAATGTAACTAGTTAGGATCCAGGAGTGGCAGAAAATGCCTGTGATGACCACAAGTGTGAGCCTAACATGAGTGCCTTCGCAGGACCCTATCTCAATATTTTTTTGAGAATCTAAAATGACTCTGGATATTGCTCATTGTGCAGGCGATGGTTTTAATCCTCAGTACCATCGATAAGTAAACAAAAAATAACTAATTGTAACATAAGCTACTATTACTGGGTTTTTTTTGACACCAATACCCTCTGGACAGTGTATGGTATAAGGTCAACTTCAAAACAAGTGACCACCAAGTGGTAGTTATTGGAGAACATTTGCATGTCCAATCCATGCAGAAAAGGGCCCGGAAAATCTTCACAATCCTGGATTAAGCAAAATTTACTTACATACAACAAAAGAAGTACATGTGACAAAGGAAAAACTACATGGCCCACATCTCATCAAAGTTAAAATGATTTGTACTTCAGATGATACCACAAGAATTGAGAATACAACTCACACAACTACGGAAAACCTGGTTAATCACACAGCTAATACAACACTGGTGTCTAGGATATATAAAGATTCTTGCAATTCCAAACTTTAATCAATGTTTAAAATGTGTAAATGATCCAAACAGATTTTTCTAAAGAAGGTATTTGAGTGCTTAATAAAGACATGAAAGGTGCTTAACATCATTAGTCATGAGGGAAATTCAAATTGAAATGAGACAATGGTTTACACTCATGGGCATTGAAGAATATAAGACAGAGTATAAAAAGTACTCGGGGGCCAGGGATTTAGCTCAGTGGTTCCAGCGTTTACCTTGCAAGTGCAAGGTCCAGAGTTCAATCTGCAGTAACCACATACAACAATGCTGAGTACGGTGAGACATGCCTACCAGCAATCAGTGCCACACACCACAATGCCGGGTGTAGTGGCTCACACATGTCATCCCATTACTCAGGAGGCAGAGGCAGGAAGATTGCTGTAAGTTCGAGACTTGCCTGGGCTCCATAGTGAGCTCAGGGCCAGCCTGAACTGCAAAGTGAGACCCTGTCTCAAAAAAAAAAAAAAAAAAAAGAAAGAAAGAAAGAAAGAAAGAAATAGTACTGGGAGCAGTGTGGAGAAACTGGAACTCTTGAATACTGGTGAGGAAAAGGTGTGTTCACTTTGGAAAACAGTTTAGTAGTGCTTCCAGTGATTAAACACAGAGTTACCATATGATCCAGCAATCATACTCCTGGGTGCATAGCCAAGTTGTACTACAACTTGCGTGTGTTGTGAAAATTTCATAAAAATGGACTCATTTTTATGAGTCCATTCATACAATGTTGGTATGTACCAACATTGTTCATAATACCTAAAAATTGGAGACAGTTCAAATACCCACCAACAAATGCATGGCTAAAGAGTTGTATGTCTATCCATTGGAATATTATGCAGAAGTAAAAGGAAATTAAGAACTGATATATGCTATACCATGTATAAACCATGAAGATATGCCAAGCGATGCCAGGCATAGTGGTGTATACCTGTAATCCTAGCATGCAGGTGGCTGAGGCAGGATGATCTGCATGAGTTCAAGTTCAGCACAGGCTTCACAGTGAGTCGAGGCCAGCCTGAACTGCCTAGTAAGACTCTGTCTCAAAATAAAACCCACAAAAGAAAAAAGAGAGAGAGAATATGCCAAGTGAAAGAAGCAAGACACAAAAATTATATATTGTATGAGTTCATTTTTATGAAATTTTCACAACACACACATACAGAGACAGAAAGTAGATTAGTGGCTGCTAGGGGCTTAGTATTGGAGGAAACAGGGACTAACTCCCAACTGATATGAGATCTATTTTGGAAATGATGAAAATGTTCTAAAATGGACTGTGGTTTTGATTGTACAACTCTACGAATATAACAAAAACTGTTGCACTTTACACTTAAATGGGTGGAGTTAACAGTATATATTTTATATCTCAATAAAGTTACTTTACTAAAACAGTAAATTGGGCCATATGAAAAATGAAAAGATGAATAAAATACAGTTCTTCCTTCTGCCCCTCACTATTTATTATGAGAGCGAAGAAGCGAACCAAATAGCATTCTTGGTTCCATGTTATGTCACCTTCCTATTTTTCTTCCATTTCAGTTTTATGTGCTTAACTTACCCTCACAAGTCACTGCGAATCCTCTCTGGAGCAAGGTGGGGTTTTAAGTAAGCAAATCACTTCAAATGGCAGAAAGTACTCAGTGCTATAAAACTGGCACCGCTAATGTTCTACAAAAGGAAGGAAAGAGAATGTCTGGAAGAAGCAACACAAGGGATTCCCACCGACCGGTGTCTCTGCTCTCTTAATCAGCTGTGGAAAGAAAAGTCGGAGGACACATAAACTGATCCCGGAAGAACCTCAGCAGATCCAGTCGGTAACTGTATGTTCACAGTAGATGAACTCTGAAAACGCACGTTGGATGTGTTAAAATGCCACTGGGAAATGGTTTGGGCTATGTCCTGCGCTAAGTCAGTAGTCACCTAATTCAATAGTAAGAAGAGGAAACGGAGACAAGCCCCTTAAACTAGAAAGCGCCTGCCACTGGCACAAGACCAGGACTAAGGCTGCCACACAAGCCCGCACGGGAAGAGGCACACTTGGCCAGGTGAGGCTTCAGGCTGAGCTCAGCTGTGGCAGCAGCAGGCACCGCGCTTTCTGCTCAGAGCTGTCAGTAGTGCTCGAGGTAAACACCCCGGCCACACTGATCCGGGCTGACAGCTGTGAGAGCTGAGCTGCTAGGAGAGGCGCACACACTCTCCCGTCGGTTCAGATCCGGGAGGGGAGTGGAAGTTATTCCAGCTCCACAATTTTCCAAATAAAGACCACTTCTCTTCCCAAGAAACCCAGGAGTCAGAGACACTTGAGGCATCTTGGAGGATAGAAGTCCTTCTCTACACTCTGGGAAACATATGACAGCTGTTTATAAAGTTCTAAACGTATGTATGACCCAGCTCCTCAATCACTAGGTCTTCATACAAGAAAAGGGACTCTTTATAATATTCATAGCAGCTTATTTATAATGCCTCAGACTGGAAACAGCCTAGGGGTACATTGATAAATAATGAATGAACAGACAATAACGGATCGCCATTTAGCAATAAAAAAAAATAAACTACTAACACATGCTAGATGGGAAAACCTCAAAATCATTATGCTAAGAAGCCTTACGGAAAACAATACATTTTGTATGATTCCACTTATATTAAGTTTCTAAATCAGGCACAATCTATGGTGAAAAAATTCAGAGCACTGATTACATTTGGGGTGCTTGAGAGTGGAAAATAACTGGGAAGAGGGGAACAGAAGGGACTTTCTGAGTGACTATCATGTTATTTCCTTTCATACGGGCTGAATTTCCACAAGTGGATGCATTTGTCAAACCTCAGTGAATGTTCATCAAAAACAAAAGCTAAATGAGAAATAAGTATCAAGGCTGGGGAAAGGGGGAAAGTAGGACAGTGTCAGATTTAAAGTTTGAAGACCTGAAACAATTAAAGATGGGTAATAATCTTTTATAATTAATTGATGTGATTTTGATACACAAAGTGATCACATTCATAATAGGAAATTTGTACTCTTACATGATATATTTTCATTCTTCTTTCTTCCCCCTTTCCTTCCCCTCCCTTCAACCCTTATTCCTTTCCTTATTTACCAAAGCTTTGTTTCACTTTTCTTCTATTCTTTTTCTTTCCCTTTCCCTTCTCTCCCTTCTCCCTTCTCTTCCCTTGTTTCCCTTCCCGTTTGAACATTTTCTTCCTTCTTCCCTATTTCTAACATCCACATTGGTCCTTGTAAAAATGGGTAACAACTTTAATAGACACAGTACTGAAGAAGATACGTGCATGGCAAGTAAACACCTGAAAATATTTTCAGCCTCATTTTCCACTAAGAAAATGCAAATTAAAATCTCACTAAGAAACCACTGCACACTTAACAGAATAATTAACATAAAAAATGACTGTCCTAAGTGCTGATAAAGACTGCAAATAATAGGCGCTCTCATATATTAGCAGTAAGAATATAAAACTATACAGCCACTATAGAGGACAGTTTGGTTTTCTTAGAAAATTAAACATATGCCTGCCATCTGACCGAGTAATCCCACTTTTTAAATAAAACTCAAGGGAGGCTATTATTCCGACTGAGCATCTGCACTAGGGCCAAAAGACCAGACCCAAATCAGAGGGTGACATGCTAGGAGCCATACGGTCAAACAAAATTTAAAAACATACCAGTTTTTAAAAATAAGACATTCACAGAATTCAGTTCAAACTGACTCAGTTAATCTGAGCTGGAAGGACAAGAAACTTCCCCTCCTTTAGCTCTATAAGAAAAACTATCTTATGTTCTCAGTCTACTTTTTGCATTTTGGTGTTTTCCTGTCTCTGCTCAAACTATCTTACAAAAACCCTACATTTCTGCTACACTCAAGAGAGCACTTATTTCCTAGATAGCGTGTTCTGTAGTTCATGAATAGCTAATCAAAGCAATTAGGTTTTTAAGCTCAGTTTGTTGTGAAATTTTGTTTATTAAAATGTAGGCCTAAGAATATACTCAAGAGAAAGGAAAACACAGAAACCTGTGTATGCATCAAAAATGATTTCCCAGCCGGGCGTGGAGGCTCACGCCTGTAATCCCAGCACTTGGGAGGCAGAGGCAGGAGGATTGCTGAGTTCGAGGCTCGCCTGAGCTACATAGTGAGTTCAGGGCCAGCCTGAACTACAAAGCGAGACCCTGTCTCAAAAAAAAAAAAAAAAAAAAAGATTTCCCTCAACTATCTGATGTCTGAGGCTTTAGTTAGCATGCCTTGAATAGCTAAATATGACTCAAATGGCCACGATGAGGACACATCTTGGCAGTGTTATTCCTTCACACGTCTAGAGTGTGAACTGGGGCAACCCGATTGAGTTTAGTGGACACTCTTGGTTGTAGCATATACAAGTGGTCCCTTCATGGGTTTTTCCACACAGTAGGCCTTCTAAGAGAGCCAGGTGGAGACTGTGCTGCCTCTTGTGATTCATCCTCGGAACTCACGCACCATATCTTATACCATATTCTGTAAATAAACCCTTCCAAATTCAAGCAGGAAAAGATGGGTTGCATCTTGATATGAGAGTAGTGAAGTCACCCTGCAGAAGAGTTTATGGGACAGCAGACACAATTGCCTTTAACTTAGGAAAGCACAATTAGCCACAGTGAAGAAATTAATCTATGTATAAATCTAAACAGTCATCAGTTTTTTAGAAAAAAAAACTAACAATAGTAGCTCTGGGGATGTAATTCAGTGGTCTTGCACTTGCCTAACATGCTTTAGACTCAAGGTTCAATCCCCAGGGTTGAAAAAAAACTAACAATAAGAACAATAAATAACTTATCATGTTAAAAATGAATGGCCATAAGTAACAATACCTACAAAAACATGTGCATGAATGTTTCTAGCACCTCTATTCATCAGCACTGAGAACTAGAAACTGCATAAATCTCCTGCAGTATGAGACAGATAAATAAACTGCTACCTTTATCCAAAAGAGTATTACTCAGCGATAAAAAGAAATGAACTACTGATGAATGCATCTCAAAGCTAAGTCACACGATGATCTTTGAGCTACTGGCACCAGTGACAACTGCTGCTGTTATGAGGAAGTCTCCCTCAACATTCTTAAGGTTGTTTACTGGGCTTAAAAATAAACCTGAGAAAGATAGATTAACAGAACAAAAGCATGTGGCTTTCTTTAATAAATTTTACATAGTATAGGAGCCTTCAGAAATTAGGACCCAAAGTCCCAGAGGAAACCAATTTTTATGAAATTTGATGAAGTAGGTCCCTGTGATGAAACATGATACAACAAAGAGATATGAGCTCATGGTCATAAACTGTGGAGAACTTCAGCAAGGCTTTATTTCCAGATTCTTCTCTGTCTCTGGGTCATTAAGGAAAAAGACATTTCCTTTCCTATGGGTACAGAGTGGGCAGCTCTCACACGTAGATCTTCAGGGAGCAGGAAGGTCAGACCGATCTTCATAGGTTTTATGACTTGCGTCAGAGAAGAAGGAACAAAGGAAGTTATAGTATCTATGGCAGGAAGGGGCAGAGAGACCTTCCTGTTTCTGGGGCTTCCCCGTTAGCTTCAGCTCAAAACAAAATACTCAAATATGCCAATTGGCCACATTTTGTGATATTATTTTCTAAATCCTGACATTGCCCTTTGTGAATATACGAAAAATCGTTGCACTTTAAGAAGATGAATTTTATGGTACCCCTCCAAAAAGTTTTTTATTGTAAAAATTGATAGAAATATAATTTTGAGAAAACAGTAAAATTATAGCTTTTACACAGCTATAAAAATGAACATCACTAAAGATTTATTTTATTTGTATGAAGAGTGTAAATAGATATTACAACTGTTTCAAAATAAAACTGAGAAAGGTTCTCATTTATATAGATAAATTGAGGAAAAACTGTTTTTTCATCAGAGAGGAGGAAAGCCAGTGAAAACTGTAATGAATAAGAGTTTATCTGTCCATTACCTATGGTTTACAAAACAATTTTATAATTAGTCAGAGACAGTAAACAGGATAAAATCAGACAGGCTGGCTTGGTGTTCTAAACCAATGCATACCTTTCTGTTAAAATACAAACTCAAATACAATGTTAAAATTCATGGAACTGCCGGGCGTGGTGGCTCACGCCTGTAATCCCAGCACTCAGGAGGCAGAGGCAGGAGGATTGCTGAGTTCGAGGCTTGCCTGGGCTACATGGTGAGCTCAGGGCCAGCCTGAACTACAAAGTGAGACCCTGTCTCAGAAAAAAAAAAATCATGGAACTGTATGTCCCCAAGTCAGTTTTACTTCACTATATTCTAATTATGAAAAAGAATAAAATCACTCAGTAATTTTGTCATAATAGTTAACCAATGTTGTAATTTATATGTAAAATGTTCTCCAGAATTTTCCCGTGTGTGGAAGTTGGTTGGATCATGAAGGCACTACACTCCTCAGCAGATTCAGCTACTGAAGAGTTCAGTAGTTGAACATGCTAGTAGGAGGTGGAGATTGGTCAGGATGGGTCCCTGGGAGCATGACCTGGAATAGTGTATTCTCCTCTTCCATTCCTCTCTTCTCTCTCTGCTTCCTGGCTGCCATGGAAGAAACAGCTGTCCTCCACCCAGGCCCTTCCACTATTCCACTTCTGCCTTGGAAACAGCCAACATGTACCAAAACCACAAGCCAAAATAAGGCTCCTCTCTGTTAAGCTGTGAGTGTTGTGTATTTTGTCCCAGTGGTGGGAAAGTAATTTCCAAGAATGGAAATGAAGATGCCAGATAAGAGCCTATTAACTTTGTCCACACTAAACACTGTGGATGCTAGTAGACAATTAGAAAAACCTACTCACCTGAGATTTGGAAGGTTAAATCAAACACTGAAAGCAACTTCTGAAGCAGTCAGTGATGATCCAAGGGAGGATTTTATGAGTTAGGAGGAGCTGTAGCCAATGACACAGGCATTGCTGTATGCTGGCCCAAGAGGTGGGTAGAGTCTAAAATCATCTCAAAGAACCCACCACTATTAACCCACAATTCATTTCTCAAGTGTGTGTCAATAAGAGGGTGAAAAAGCCGTGATATACTCCTACAATGAAATACTGAACAATAAAGAGACTAGTACAGATTCACACAGCATAAATGACTCTCAAGTATGTTATGCCTAGTGAAAGAGGCCTTTTATAATGACCACATACTGTATGATTCTATCAGATGAAATTCTAGGATGGAAGAAACTAAGTGTAATGTAAAAATATCACAGTGTTAGTCACCTCTGAAGACACTGGGGTGAAGAATGGTCAGGAAGGAGCTTGAGGGAAATTTTTTATGGAGATGATAATTTGCTACATTTTGACTGAGATCTAAATGAACAGCTAAATATAAATATCAATGCAGCCAACATACTATATTAAGATTTTTGCAGTTTGTTGTATGTAAATTTCATATTAGAGGAAAAAAGTCAACTGCTGAATTCTAGCCAATGACATGTATAGCAATGTGGTTAGGAGGCTAAAGTGTACAACAAAATAAGATGAACTGAAGAATGATGTATGGATAAATAATGGTTAAGTACTTGATAAAGCAAATGTAATAAAATGTGAATTGTGAAATCTAGATTATATATATATACCTGTTACTGAAGACTCTTTCAACTTTTATGTATTTTTGAAATTTTTACAAGGAAGTACTAGGATATTTTAACTGAAAACCTCTTCTCCAAGAAAGAATAAGTAAATGACAAGGAAAATCTTCAAGAATTCAAATCGGGAGTGTTCATTTAAAATTGAAACACATCTCACACTTCCAGTGTAACATAAGGACAAGCAAAGTGATTTTTTTTTTTTTTTTTTTTTTTTTTTT
>PVIC010034713.1:0-19437 GCA_004025085.1 Thryonomys swinderianus | reverse complement strand
GTAGTTCAGGCTGGCCCTGAGCTCACTATGGTGCCCAGGCAAGCCGCCGCGAACTCAGCAATCCTCCTGTCTCTGTCTCCTGAGTGTTGGGATGACAGGCGTGAGCCACCACGTCCAGCATTGTGGTATGCGGTGTTGATGGTTGGTGGGCGTGTCTCCACGCCCAGCATTCTCTGTGGTTACTGGCTGAACTCAGGACCTTGCGCTTGCGAGGCAGGCGCCAGAACTACTGAGCTAACCCTCTGGCCCCAGTATTTTGGGTTTTGTATGCAAACAATGAATTGTTTGAGAACATAAAGCCAGTGATGCATGGAGTAAATAGGACTGTTTTGCTTGCTGATTTAAGTAATGGATGTTGTATATTATTGATAAATTTTTATTTGAATCCTTATTGGTACATTATTTACATATCATGATCACAAACAATATTGAGAATTTGTACCAGTATATGACACAATGGAATTCTCATTTTTTCCATTCTCCCACCCACACTACCACCCTATGCCCTTATATACATAAGTTTTGTTTTCTTTTTTACCATCATATTTTTTCTTCCTCTTGTTACCCCTACACCTCATTTCTCTTTGAATATTGTCTATTTTACAATATCTACCATATATTCTAGAGCTCATTTACATCTTCAGTTTCTCATACCAGAGAAAAGATACAGTATTTACACATCTATGACCTATTTATTTCATTTATGAGTATGTCCTGAAGGTATATCCATTTGAATATAAATGACTCAAACTTATCATTCTTTATGGCAGAGTAATACTTCATTTTATAGGAAAAACCACATCTTCTTTATCTAGTGTCCAGTTGATTGGCATTTGGGTTATTCCCAACATTTAGCTGTCACAAACTGAACTGCTATAAACATGGACGCACATATGTCACTGTGATATGAATCTTTTCATTCTTCTGTTTACATACCTAGCAGGGGAATGGCAAGGTCCAACAGATTTTAATGTTAAACTGGCTAGACATTAAACCAGATGTCCAAATAAATGAAACATCTTTGTATATCAGCAAAGTTGCATTATATAAATACCCAACCAGGAAATAACCTGGTCATAGGAAATAAATGTGCACTGTGCATCTAGTCATTGTTAACACACACACAATTCAAATTTCAAGAAAATCCAACTTTGATCTGTGCATCTTCCATAAACATGTCATATATACTAAAAAGTATTGATGTAAAATTATTTTCATAAACTTATGTGAGACCATTTTAAATAATTGGCTTGATGATAATCTGACAATCAGAGGCTCCTGTGGAATCTAGATTCTAGAACAGGGCTCAGCTAACTTTTCCTGCAAAGGACCAGGTAGTAGCTATTTTAGACTTTGGGCAACATTCTGTCTATGTCACCATTACTAACTTGCTTCAAAGAAAGTTTGATTTGCAGACATTGAGATTCAAATTCCATATTCATGATCACATTGATAAAACCATATTATTTGTCTTTGCATAATTTTAACCATTTACTTTTTTTTTTTTTTTGGCTTTTTTTGAGACAGGTTCTCGCGTTGTAGTTCAGGCTGGCCCTGAGCTCACTATGGTGCCCAGGCAAGCCGCCGCGAACTCAGCAATCCTCCTGTCTCTGCCTCCCGAGTGCTGGGATTACAGGCATGAGCCACCACATCCGGCATTGTGGTATGCGGTATTGATGGCTGGTGGGCATGAGTCTCCACGCCCAGCATTATATGTGGTTACCGGGGATCAAACTCAGGTCCTTGTGCTTGCGAGGCAGGCGCCGGAACCACTGAGCTAACCCTCTGGCCCACCATTTACTTTTTAAAAAAAAATTAAAACTTATGGGTCATAGGGTGCCAATCTATCTTCTAGAGGATGTTTCTTTTATCAAGCTTCCCCTAAGGACACTATTGCTCCCTTAATTCTGCTTCACATGCACTTAGCCTTTCCTTGTACTTTTCATATTTTGTGAGAAAATGTGGCATTTTCAACTTGGGATTGGTTAGAAAATTTGAATTGAGGATTCATTAACTATATCTGTTTTCATAAATTTATGTGATTGGATTATTTCCCCTGAAGAAGTGGAGGTTAGGAGTAACTTGAACAGGACCACACAGCCAGCAAAGAGCTAGGAGTAAAAGCCTCCAGAACCACAGTTCCCATGGCAGCATTCTTGCCTTTAGGAAAGCTCTGTCATGCAAGAAAAATGATGCTTTCCAAGAGGGTGGTATCACTCAGTTCCATTGCCAACACAGACGAAAGGACCACAGCCTTGCTGCACAATGCTCTGGAGACAACCATGGCTTGGAAAATGCAATTCCAACTGAGGTATCTGTGAATTTGTTTGGAACATGACACATTGAAAAATACTGTGACCTTTGGTGTCTGAACACCTAGATCTCAATGCTGGTTCCATCACTTATTAACTGAGTGATTTTGAGCATATTACTTTCTCCTCTATAAATTACAGATGAGCAAGTTACCAGTATCCTTGGGTTATGGTGAAGATTGAATTATTTAGTAAGTATTAAGTGGTTACAATACGGTGAAACATATGGTACTGCTGTATTATGTTCCTGTACTTTCCCTTCAAATCAACATTTTGACAGGAATCAAATCGAGCGAAATAGTGGGTGTGTGGTAATCCTACTTTTACCATTTTATACCACTTTCTTTTACCTCTCTTACAGGGTTGGTGTAGCATATATAATTGGCAGAAAATGTAATTAAGCCTGATTTCAAATTGTGCTTAGACTCTGAAAGCCCATTTAAACAATCAGTTCTTTTGTATACACTTAGAAATATCAAAATTGCAACTTGCACAATTATCTACAAAACTGGAAAACCCAACTAAAAGCTGCAATTTCTGTATAAATATTGGTTTCATTGAAACCAGTGTAGTGGTCCTTTTGCTGGAAACGCCAGAGTGAGAAACACCAATCCCAGGGAACCCTACGGAAAGGGAGTGGGGGACACTAGAAAGGACGTCACACTTCCAGCTTGGGACAGTGAGGTCTCTGCTCACTTACTTTCAATTTCTTTCAAAGGTCTGAGGGGACAATTTGGCATAGTTTAAAGCAAAATTGTCAAAGTCTTGAACCATAAAACTAAAAGCAACTGCTTGCGTGTTTCTCTTTTTATCAATAACGTTCAAACTCCTTGGGTGGCTTCAAAGGTCTTTCAGAGCAATGCATTCACTTGCCCAGAGTTCATCTCTCCCCACTGCCCTATCACAAAATTACTCCAGCCCCCTTGCACTTTGTATTCATACAAACCACTCCGTGATCTTGCCTCTCTCTGTGCTTCGGTTTACTCCAGTCCTCTCCACGAAGTGTTCCTCTCTTGAGGCCTATCTCCACCCAAAACTGTCCTGGTCATTCTCTAAATGTTTCCACTTCTATGGTGACAACGTCCTCAACTCTCCAGGGAGGGGTTACATATTTCTTAGAGTCTCGTAGTTTCTACAAAGACCCTTACTACATATATTGCTTTGTCATTTACCTGATAGCATGGAGAAGATTTTCTTTACCCTTAACTTTGATAACATTTTATGCCCTCAGTAAATAGTTCCTGAATGGAAGGAAGGAAGGAAGGAAGGAAGGAAGGAAGGAAGGAAGGAAGGAAGGAAGGAAGGAAGGAAGTAGGGCGGGAAGGAAGGAAAGAAGTGATTTTTTTTTTGAGACAGGGTCTCGCTTTGTAGTTCAGGCTGGCCCTGAGCTCACTATGTAACCCAGGCGAGCCTCGGACTCAGCAATCCTCCTGCCTCTGCCTCCGAAGTAGGAAAGAAGTGATTTTTAAAATTTAAAAATATGCTGTTAGATTCACATCTATTATTTAGGCAATTTTAATGCTGATGTTGATAAATTGTTCCTGGGGAAAAAAACATTAGATTTAAGATTTTACAGTAGACTCCTAGAGGGGGAAAGGAAGCATGGCTGTAAATGTGGTATGCTGCTTTGCAAAGGTTTTTCTGCGTGGCATCAAAGACCAGAGGTTGATGTGCAAAAATGAAAAGCAGTCCATCAGTGTGAGCAGTATGAGTTTTCTTAGCCTAAAATGCATGAACTTTCTACCCAGTCTCCTAAAAAGTGGGCTGGGCCCCTCTGATTTATCAGCTCTGTGTGCGGTGCACAGCCAGGTGATGCATAGGTGGTGAGACATGTAGGCCAGCATGCGGAGGACGTTGTCCTAAGAGCTCTCTTTTGACAAAATTATATTTATATCACCATTTCGTGGGGGCAAGCAGACTCTAGATCTTTGTGCCCCTGGATAGCCAAAGCATTTTATCATTAAGATTTCAGTCAGAAGATTCAGGTGTAAAGAAGAGCGGAGGAGAACTGACCTGCCCTGGGGTGGGGAATGTTTTCTGTTCAGAGTTTCCAGGAATGTGCATGGCAGTGAGAGGAGGAGGCCAGGAATGGGTCATCTCCTGATGAGGAAAAACAGAGCAACTTTATTTCTGGACATTTGGAAATTCAGGCCTCTTGTGGGCACTAAATGTAGTAGGTCCTATGTAAACATTTAAGACAATTTCCTTAAGTGGCATGAGGCAGCTGGACAGAATTCTTTCTCAATTACAGAGAATGCTACAGTATGACAGGTGGCTCAGTTCCAATGGGCTGTACACAAGTGGGTTTGTGAGTTTGAGTCTCCAAACAGGAAGAGCCTCTAGGCTCCCACCCTCTCTTATCAGCAGGGGCACCTTCTCAGCTCTTTCCACCGTGCAGTTTGAAAAGAGGTGCTGTTCAAGTCATTCTTGAGTCTGAGGGCTGGTAACCAACATGCTTTACCCTAAGAGCAAGGATAAATAAATCACATGCTCAAAATCCCAGCAACAGAGAGAGGATGCATTTTGTGAAGTGGGAGGGAATCTGCATGGGTTGTATTCATCAAACATTTTCATATATAAACATTAAACACAAAAATCAATGTAATAGGGGAAATGAAGGAGGACTTTGGGGAGGGTAGAGGGGATCAAAGTTTGTGAAAGTCTTTTTAATGAGTGAGTTATATAATTCGTCCCCCCATCTTTATAGGTAACATAATTAGTCAGTTCAAAGGTAATATTAATAAGGACTCTCACATAGCACTAAAACATGACTTTTTCCCTCTATAATTACCTAGTTCAAAAAGAGACTTTGATGTATGAAGAGCTGTAATGCAAGCAGGTACTTCACAGCTTCCTTTACAGTGGCAGTGCTGAAGCAGAATTTGTAAGTATTATTCAGACAAGCGCTGACACAGATTGAATTTTACCCAGTACTACTTAAAAAGGGGGTGGTAAGTACATTAAAAATGCACACGAGATTTAGCAGGGATGCTTAACCTACTTAAGAGATAGACTGGAAGTGTGTTTGAGTTGTGCATTTGTATCCAGTTGATAACGTTCATGACAAACGCTACTTACTGATTCACCAGAACTCAACCCAAAGTAACTCTGTGCAACAACAGTTTAAAGCAAAATTCTAATTACTGTGTGTCTTAAAAATACTCAATGAACTCTTTTTCAATTTGGGTGTTCTTTTTTCTGATTAAGGCTGGTCTCCAAAATTAGATCCTTTAAAATACATACCTGGAGGAGAGGGAAATGGTGTTGTTCAAAGGACACAGTGTTTTAATTAGGAGGAAGCAGTTCTGGAGGTGTATTGTACCTGGTGATCACTACAGCTAATAACATACTAGTATACTTGACAAATGCTAAATGTAAAATGCCAATATTCTCAGCATAAAAAGATATGTGAGTTGATAAATATGCCAATTAACTTGATTTAACCATTTCACAATGTAAAGACATGCCAAAAATCATTTTACTCCTGAAATGTATATAATTTTGTAAGTCAACTGAATATAATTGAAGTAAATAAAATGTAGTTCCTATTTCGTAAAAGACCAAGAGATGGCAAGCCCCAGGCCAGAAACAGTTTCTTCTCCATGCCTCCCCTCTCCTGACACTGACGGTGGAACCGAGGGCCTACATGCTAGAGAATCTCCATGCCCCTGAGCTACATCCCCAGGCCTGGACCATGGTCTGTTGTCCCCAACCAGAGGTGCACCTCAAGCAACCAGAGACCTAGTCACATCTCCTTTCACCGTGGGTTTTGGACGTGTGCCTCTGGGTTTACTAATGGTGTTTCAGGCACCAGGAAGAGTGACATCGCTTCTTAGTCCCTTAGTTCTTCTGCATTTACTCTGTAGCAAAATCTGATGATGTTGCATTGCCAGCAAAGTGCGCCGCCCTGCTGGCCAATCATGTGGAACTGCACTTTCTCTTTTCAATTACAACTGATTCTCTGCATGTGAAAATGTGAGATTCCATGAAACAGTTCACTGAGCCTATGCTATGACCAATGCATTTGATTACAGTAGGGAGGACATGGTTGAAAGGAATATAATTTCCTGAGAGGATATCTTCAGCAAGGAACTTTGTAGCATGTTCTTTCACTTCTTAAAAATGGGTCAGGCCTGTGAAGAGTGGCAAGCTTACAGCAGATCTTCCATTGTTGTTCTTTTCATTAATATTTGAAGATAGTAATCTATTTTTATATTCTTCCCATTGCTAAGATAAGGACACCTATGCACCCTTATGCTACCGTACCAACTTTTGACCCTGTCACCAGGGCAGGAAAAGCACCTGCTCCAACGTGTTGCTGAGATGTTTACAGCTGGCTCCAATGTTAAGCAACTGCACTCAACAACGATTATCATGTCTCCTTTAACACATAAACTATCCACACATGTTTGGCTGGTCTGAACCTCTGCAAAGAAACCCTCCTTCATCTCTATCCTCCTTTGATCCTGCTGGAGAGAGACAAATCAAGGGAATGAGCAAAGATGGAGGGCAGACAGTAGTTGGAGGAAGTCACTGCATAGAGAACTTGGCAAAGATTGAGTGAAAGTGAGAGGAACACATAGGATCCTATGTGTTTCAGGGGCTTACTTTATACCCAACACACAGTTGTTCTAACAGTACATGTTGAGGTTAAACACGAATATTAAGGTCCGTATCTTCAAGGGTTTCAAACTTAAGACATGGCTGTAGCAATCTTTCAGATGAGTGTTGTAATGAATGCAAGCGATGGTGATGTCTCCTGTATTTTATTATTGTTGTTGCTTTTTTTATAGTGAGAAGCAGCCCCTAAAAGTCCCAGAGAGGATTATCTCACATCTGAGCTGTGCCAACAGCGCTGAGTGATCACAGTCAGATTACCCACCCTGAGTTTCAGTGTTCCCCCCTGTGATATGTGGCCTTGGGCCTGGCTAATATCTAGGAGTCCCCATGGCATTCACACCGATGGCGTTCACTTCTGATTTCACCTGTTCTACCGACATCACAAGGCAGCCGGCCACGAGGGCAAGTGAGCTAATGTGCATTGAAGGGCTTCAGAAATCACAAGTGCTGTACACATTTGAAGCTTCTGGCACCAGCCACATGACCACAGTTCTGGCACACAGGCCCTTCAGCTTGCTGCCCAGCACTCGGGAGGACGTGGCTTGCTTACACCCTCCCCTGTCTCTGGACCAACATGCCAAGTGTGCAGGAAGTACAATTTTGGAAGTATTTATAAATTCCCTGGATTATGAATGACACCTGTCAACAGCTGATCAATTCTCAAATACAGAGAGAATAAAATCACAAAACTGAGTCAGTATTTCTTGTCAGAGGGACTTAGAATTGAGTGACTCTCATGTCGTGGTATGTTTCTCGGTCTCTGGCCCCGGCGGAGGGGTCTTCTTTCCCTGAGACTACAATCCCCAAGGTACTGCGGTTAGACTATAAATACACATGGGGTGGCTGAAAGAGACAGTGAATGTTATTTGTAACATGTATCGCAATACAAGACACACTACCCCGAATTCCCTGAACACCCCCCTTCTCCTTGAATAAGCCCATCCCATCATTCCTGCCATTATCTGCAACAGTTCTGGAATTCCCTTTGATCAGTGTTTTTATGAGGTACGATCGAAAGAACGGAGAATGCCGCCGCCAAGTGCCATCCAGGGGAAAGTCCGGCTCATAGAACTAGTGTGCTGTGTCCCGCACCCACCTCGCTCACCGGGCCCGGCACCACGAGACTTTGCCTCTTCCCAAAGCCAGGGACCATAAAGGGTAAACGTTCTGAACGGCTTTAGGATATTGACAGCACGACTAAAAGCACCTGTGCGGGGAGCCTTCCAGGACTGCCTCGGAGTGCGGCAAGGACGACGGGACCCGTGTGTGCCGAGTGAGGGGTGCTGAGGGCCACTCCCGGCCCCGAGCCCTGTAGGGGCATCACTTTTATTTAGAAACACCTTTCCTCCCCCAGTTCTCTCACCTGCTTCTGAAATCATTGAATTTGCATGTTCCATTGATGGAACCGATTTCCATAAATGATTTCTAACATGATTTCCTCATGTTAGACCTCGAATGTACTTTTTTAGCAAAAGCCCCTCCCTTTCAGAAACACACACACGCGCACACGCCAGCACACCCCACGTACCAGACATGTGTGTCAACTTCCAAGGAAACCTAATGTGTTTGAATAGGTTACTCGGAATGTCCTTGCGCATGGGCCCCAAGAGTACTCCGAGGATCAGAGGGGCAGAGCAGTTAGGAGGCACGAGTGCCGCTGTGATGCCCCGGAGAGGCGGCCCGAGGGTTCAGCCTCAGCAAGAGCGCGGCCAGGTGCCCGCGCAGCCCTCAAGGTGCCACCAATCGCTCATGGCCCTCTGGGAACCTCCGCATCACCCCCGAGGAGACAGAAGCAAGCACTGGCTCATTCACAGAGCCGCCGCTAGGAGAGGGAGGGAGGAACCAGAGCAGCTTGCAGAGGCTCACGGCGCGGGGCGGGGCTGCACAGCGATGTGGGAGAGGGTCCGTATTGGCTGGGCCTCGGCCGCTGCTCCCCGAGGGCTGGGCGGAGTACGCTGCTCGGATGTGACGTGAAGCAGGAAGCAAGCGGCGGCAGCGTGGAGGACAAGAGCTGTGGGACAGAACGCTCTGGCCGAAGCCGGGGACTCGGCTCCTCCACGTGAAATGTTGTATATGGGGGAGGGGAAGCAGGGCGTGTGCACGGGGGTCCTGGCGTCTGTCCGCAGGGCTGCCTCTCAGGTCAGACATGGTGTTTCCCCGAACGAGTCAGCTTTATGCTAAAGATGCTCATGCAGCAGGACGACTGTCAAAACTCAGGGTGGGGACGACCCCAGGCTGGAGAGATAAGCTCACACAGATCGCCGGGCTGTCAGGAGGTTAGCCCACAGGCAAGTCTCAAGTGTGCAGAAGTGCTCTGACATGCGTAGTCCTTCCCTGTTGATATTGACCAGCATCAATAATAATAATGCCTTACTTTTTATTTTGTATTAGTATTTATAGAACTTAGTGCTTATGTTCATTGTGTGGTGTTGGTCCACGTACATAACACATTTTCATTATTTTTACATCCTCTGCTCCTGCCCTCCCTCCCTTTCCCCCAATCTCTTGATCCCTTCTCCATTTGAGAATGCTCGATCTCCCTACTTTTTATTCTATTTTTACCCTTTATTCATAGTTTGGGTTTTCATTTAAGAGAAACCATGCAATATTTAAGCTTGCATGTCTGATTTATTTCATTTAACATTATGCTCACATAAGGCTCTTCTCAGAAGAGCTCTTTGGTTGCAAAATGCTCTCTAACATATTACATCATTCAGTGGATAATGGAAAAGAACATTAGAAGATGTCTACACATCAAACTTACAGGTGACACTGTCCTATGAGCAATGAAGATTTAGAAAGATCTTGCAATGGTGGCTTTACTCCAACAAGATGGATTGATAAGGAATAAATGACACACAAACCAAATGCAAACCTCTGACTGAGAAAGACCTCCCAACTTACCTATGTGTGACGTAAAATCCCAAGGACTTTAGCTGATCATTTTCAGGTAAACGTGAGGGGCTGTGGCAGTCAAAGGAATCAAGACCAACTCAAGGAACACTAAGTGTGATGCTCAGAGTATCAAATGGCAGCATTCTGTTGGAGACTGCATGGAGAAGACCCCATTAGAACCAGAGGATGTTGCCCTAGGTGTCCCAGCTCAGGCCCCTGTAGTCCTTGCCAAGAGACAGCTACTAGTGTGGTGAGAGTTGATTGGAAAATTTCCATGTACAGACAGATGCTGGTGAAAGAGGCTTGTGGCTTGTTGACCAAGAGGTTAGGACAGCCCTATGGATGAAAGTTATTAGAGGGCCAATTTGAGCCCAAAGTAAGAAATAAATTCCAGTCATGTGAGGTGTTGTGTGACCCTCCGGTCTTAGAAGGCAGTAAGTGAGCAGCACATCTCTCAGTTGAGACTGTCCCTATCTAGGGTTGTGGAAATGAGATTCCAGAAAGATAGGCTAAGGAGCTGTGGGGCAACTCTGCTACCCTTACCTAACCAGTAATTGCAGTGTTTCCCTTTGAATAGTTGACAATATATACAAGAAGATGGAAAACAGAATGTGCACCTTTTTTTTTTTTGGCGTGGCATATAAGTATGGCAAACCAAATTGGCCAAGGAAATTCTTACTATTCCAGGTTAGCAGTAGGGGAAGGGATAGAAGGGGAGTCTACTGTTGTCTGACAGTAACACCACGGTTTGCTCAGCTCTTGGAAAGTCTAACAAGATGACACTGGAACTATAGACTTTCCTGGGCTTGTTTCCTAACCACTGCTGCCATGCCTCTTTTATGATCAAGACTCAGTTCCATTTAGCGAAGTGCTCTTCTGTTGGCATGCTCTGAAGGCAGTGTCCTGAGACTACAGCACTAGTTTCTGTGCAAGCACTGGTAAGAAGATAGAAAGTTAACTGCCACATTAATTGCAAGCTATGGGTGCCAATGACCAACACAAAGTGTCATCTGACAGACCACCCTCCAAAAGATCAAGTGGATTAAAAATGAACACTAATGAGTTCACCAACATGGCATTAAAAACTCTGCCAATGCTCCTTGAATAAGTAATTGACTGCTCAACTCTTTCATGCTGGCTATTGCAAAGGGAACCTGACAGTTTCCTCCTGTTCTGACTCTCTGCAGGGTCCAGCTCATACAGGCTGCCTTTATCCTGGCAGTCGAAAGCCAAGGCTCTACTGAAAAGAGCCTAACTCTTGTTTGCAGTTGGGGAGCACAGCGAGCAGTACCCTCAGGCTTCTTCTTTCTCCTTCAGAAAGTAACCCAGCTATCTCCTCGCTGTCGCCGGATACCACCCATTGCGTTTTCCTCACTGCATAGAATGGGAACATGCATGGCCAGGCCCATCTATGCAGCACCTTTGGGACGTGTGCCTTCTCAGGCCCTGCACCCCTCACACACTGCGAAGAAACATTTCCAAAGGTAATGCTGGATACAGAGAAAACAACAGCCATACACTGGCCAGCATTCACTCATCCCCACTGACGTCCCCATCGGATCACTACCTCACTGGATAGTTTAGGTCCTTATCAGGACATTTGTCTACTTTAGTTTGAACCAGTCAGAAGAGGCGACTCATTGCTCCACTAAGAAAAGTTAGACTGAACAACAGCGAGTGGTTTGGCTTCTGTTGTAAAGGCAGTGTTAGTGCAGGTTCAAGGGTTAGAAATGTAAGAACTCACTATGAGAAACTGTTCTCACAAAGATCCGGAGCAAAAAGGAAAGAGAGTTTCTGCTCAGTCATCCACTGTAGGCATTTGAGGATTCTGAGGTTTCTTGACAATCAGTTAGATTTCTAGCCCTTGAATTGTCTTTTTCATCAAAAAGCTAATTTTGACAAAAGAGAACCACTAAATCTCTTTAAAAGCAATTTTTCACTTCACCGTTGGGTTTCCAGCTCTCCTGTTTCAAATCGTTTTGCTACCAACTAGATCCAATGACCATCACTTGAATTATGCCGGCTTGAGACACTTCCTACCATTTAGACACTTCTTAACATTACAGCCTCATTTTGTCAGAGTCAGTTTTACTCGATGAAATGGCATGCTATCTCTTCATATTGGGAGATATTTCTTTAGGCTTCTCCTCCAATTGGCTCATGCTCCTCATGCTCCAGCTCAGGGAAATTAGCTTGAGAAAATTCACACACCTTCCTTGGTTCCTCTCTCAGAACACATTTAGTGATCTACATTTCATTTCACTTATTGAGTATGTAGTCTCTGCAGTATATCTAAGAGCCAGAAGCCTGGACCAGGTTCAGGAATGTGCCATGGGCAGCTAGAGTATTCATAATTGGAAAGAGGATAAGAAAATGACAATTATTAGTTATCATTCAAAGTAGAACTAAAACAAATCTGTCAAGAATTGTTTTGTTTTACTTTGTTTTGTTAGGAGAACAACATGGGATTTGTTTTCATGTCACCCAAATTACCAGAGGGATTGGTTGTTCTCCTACTGCTAGAGAGAAACACAGGGTAGAGGCAGCAACAGAGCTGCATTTCAGCAGGAATGACAACTCCAGGCCAAGAAGAGCAGAAGGATACATTTTGTGCAGTTCCCAGTCTGTCTTTTCAAAGAATTACACAAGGCGTTAGCATTACATTTCTAAGGGCTGCTGTAGCTTTTCAAACATGATAGCTCTCTTGTAGTTTACACTTATCACATTAAGAAAAATGGTAATGAGGAGTTCATGACAACTGCTTTTAGAAGGAACAAAGGCTCAATTGCCAGGGAAAAAAGAAGTAATATCTATTTTGATGGAAAGAGCTCCCCAGTGAACAACGCGGCTATTGCTTTGCTCTCATTATTTCTGAAATCAGTAAAAAAACAAGGCACCAGGCCACTAATACAGTGGGAACTCCATCCGATATTATTTGCATGGAATTGTCTTTCCTCAGAAATAGCTCTTGTGATCGTAGAGGCACAGAATCACACTGCCGAAGGGATGAAAGAGAACCCGTTTGCTCCACTCACTTGAAATTACCTAACAAATCTATCACAAGATATCAACCTACCAAGCACCCCGCCTTCTCCCCACCCATGGGCAGCCTCCCAGAAAGATAAAAATAAACCAAGAGAGGCTTCAGACTCTTTGCACTACCCTGAACTTAACAACGCCCAAACCACTGCTAAGCCACGGCGAATGTGATTCCGAGAGCCACCTCAGAGCAGCCCACGTTCCTAACAGGCTGGGTATTCCTGGACGTCTGGAGAGGCTCTCCTCTCCCCACATTCATTTTACTCAACAATTACTCCAAATAACTGGAAATAAATAGCGTCTGTATTTCATATTAAGAATGGTAAAGAAGCAGCTCAAGTGAGAGCCATAGCTTGTTCTAAAAGGGCGCTTGACTGATGGAGAGAGAGAACATTCTAAACTCTGTATGAATACTCTTGGGTCCAGGAGCGTGGAAGGAAAACCTGGCCCCATAAGCACACTCTAAAGCTTCAATCCTGCGTTAAAATCAGGAAAGCCAGTCCCTCTCTGTCTTGATAGAAACAGTCACTTGTCAAACACCATAAGCCAGGAGTAGCTATTGATAGATTGTTGTTTGCACATCATAATTGTGAAGACACTTTGTACTGTTTTAGTTAAACACAAACCCAATCTTAAGTTGCATTTTGTCATTTAATCATTATTGTAAACAAAAAAGTATTTTTTTCTCAGGCGTCTGGTTAAGATCACGTGTAGATAAAAATGTAACAATTACACATGTGGCCTACTACAGTATCAAAGCATCTTCTGTCAGTAAATTCCTCCAACACCTCCCAGGACTCCCCATCTGGGCAGCAAAGCCTTACTCACAATGCAAGGGGCACACTCCGACTGACTCCTCCCATGGCCACTGAAGCGCCCCTAAACCCCTGTGACAATCCACTGCCTGTAGATGTGTCTAAATTCTCTTTAAACCTTTATCTGTTTCCAGCCTATTCCATCTCTTGGGATAACCAGATCAATACTTTTATTCTCAGCCATAAACTTAGTAAAGCACGAAATAGAAGATTCAGAAAGACCAATGTCAAACTCTTCGCTTGGGAGGTTCTAGTAGGCAAATGTAGCACTGGGTTTAAAGTAAATAAATAGCACAAGGAGGCCTCTGTCCTACACATAAAGCTGCCTCTTGGGCTGACATTCATATTGTTTGAATAACTTTGTAGCTTTCATCCAAAAGCCAGCTGCCAACCAGCGCAGCAGCACGCGGTCCCCAACCCACCCACTCTGCGCATCCAGACTCTTCCTGTTTGCTTTGAAGAAGGGAAAAATTGCAAAATCATTTTTTAAAAAAACCTCCTGGTCAGGGATTTGCAAGCTACCCACAGAGCCTGTCATACAGCCGACAAAGACTGACATGGCAGGGTCTCTGGGCTAATTAAACAAAGGTGACAATTTGAAAAGCTGCAAAGTGCCTTACGAACTGTGGAATGGTCAAAAATGAAAAAAGAAAAAACATGTACCGTTTTAAAGACATGAAAGAGACTCACAGAGTTAATAATTAAGAAAATCACAGGGGTAATTTAAACTTTTTGACTATATCAAATTGGGAACCCATGAGCAGTTGAGATATGAAATTCAAGGTCATGCTTTGAAAATATTTGGAGTTTCCGAAGAGTAGGAAACGTCAGAATAATCAACAGAAGATCACATGGATTTGGTGGTTAAAAGTCGCCGAATATTTCAGTTATGTCACATTTTAATCCACTCAAGAATCCAGGGAGGTACTTTTCCTTGTTCCTATTTCACAGATGAGAACACTGAGTCTTTGAAATAAAGCTATACAACTTAGAACCTCTCCCTGAATGCCTGGCTCTGAGCACACGCTGTGGCCATCACCAGGCTGCACAGGGCCCCACTCCCCAGCGGGGAGCACTGCAGCCTAGGGGGCAGGGCCCCAGGGCACTCGCCTTGCTGGAAGCCAATCACGGTTTTAAGAACTGCTTTGTAACTGCTTTGAACCCATGGCTGTAACTCTCCATTCACTGATGTACCTGTGCGTAACCTCCTAAATGGCAAACTGAAGGAAATAAATCCAGCTCCAAAGAGAGGCCTAGATTTACTGATTTGACTTTATTTTATTAGTCTGTGTTGGCAGTACCTGACTTTTGCATTCATCCTATATCCCCTTTCCACATTTTCATTATTATCGTTATTATTTGTAGTTGCTGTCTGGGACATATAATGTTTACATTCATTGTGGGTATTTGGTACAAGTAAGTGACACATTTCAAATCGTTTTATGTCTCCTCCTCCACACCTTCCTCTCTCGGTGCCTTCCCATTTATGAAAGATCTATCTCCCTGATGCCTTTTGTCAGTCTGCTATTTTGTTCTTTATTTCTACTCTGCATTACTCAAATGAGAGAACGCTTAGGATCTCTGGCCATTACAGTAACGCAAATGAAAGCAACACTAAGCTTTCATCTTACATCGGAAAGCACGGCAGTCACAAGGAAATCACATAATAACAAATGCTGACAAGGCTATGAGGGAAAAGGAGCGCCGTCATGTTGCTGGCGAGAGTGTAAACGAGTGTAACCATTATGTGGATCAGTATGGTGATTTCTCAGGGAACTGAAACTAGAAAATTCCACTAAACCCAGATAGTCCTCTCATAGCTATCTTCCCGGAGGCTAAAGATATCTTTCTGCTGTGAAACATGAATACCTATATTTAGAACAGCACAATTCGATATAACTAAATCCTGGAAGCAGCCTATATGTCCATCAATGGATGAATAGATAATATAATATATCTATACTTGATGGAATACTACTTGGCCATAAAGAAGAATACATGTGAGTCATTTGTAGGGAAATAGACACATTTTGAAAGCATAATGTTTGGTGAAATTAATCAGGTACAGAAACTTAAATGCCACACACATTCTCATATCTGAATGTGGCCCAGACTTATTAAATGTGGGTTGGCATCTGAATATCTGCCAATGAATCCGTTTATTTACCAACTTTACTGAGGTATAATTGATTAAAAAATTCTATACTATGGCACACAGTGTGATGTATAATGTACGCAAGCACTACCAAATGTGTTTAAACATTACAAAGTGTTTACCAAAATCAAGCTAATTAATATATTGATTACCCCACACAGTTAACTTTTTGGTTGTTGGGAGAACATTTAAGATCTACTCTCTTAGCAGATCCTGAGTACACAACATTGTGTAACTAGCTCTTGTCTCTTTGCTATATATCTGATACATGGAATGTATTTATGCCGTGCAAATGCAAGTGTGTATAATGAATGTCTTTTCTTGGGACTCAGTCCATTTTAAGGTTAATAATCCACATATAAGGTCCCCATAGTACATGAAGAGAGACATCATTGGAGCTGAGGGATGGACAAGACATGAAATGTTTGCGCATGTGTGGAAGGGACCCTGAGAAAGGAAGAGAGAGAGAGTGAATGTGCATCACAACCCGAGGCCTTGTGGAACCCTTTCTCTACTAAAACAGTCTTTCAAGGATTTCCAATATCCTCCCATTCCCAGAGATGGGATGGAGAAATGACCGCTCTTCACTGATCAGGGGTAGGAACGCGGCTGAGGCCTCCACTGGAGGCAGACAGGACCCTGTACTGCCCACCAAACCAACTCTTCGCCTGAAATTTCTCTCTGTTGTGGAATTCTGTGTTTTCTACCTGCCCACCCACTTAGCTTCCTTTCTGGCTCTTTTCTTTGTAATAGAGGTACTGTTCAAGCTAGCGGAGCAATTGCCTCTGTGTTTTATAAATGCCTCAAGAGAGAAATGAAGTGTACATCTATATTCTAATGAACTTTGCTTTCATTTAATGATAAAGCTCAGAAGGAAAACCTAGAAGCTGTTTGAAAAAATAACCTAGGAGCAGTTTTGTTTACTGTCTTTCTACAATGATGAGAGTGTTGCTGTTTGTGCACTAATATAGTAGACGTTAGCCACGTGTAGCTATTGAGCACTTGAAACGTACCTAAAGGATCAAAGAAGCACACTTTTATTTTTATGTTAATTACTGTATATTAAATAGCCACCCACAGGTGGCTGTGCTGCTATACTGCACAGTACAAGACAGTTGTCACTTTACATCCACTGGTGAGGAGACTAGCAGAGTCACACCGAGGTAGCAGTAGGCTCAGGACTTGCTCTGACGGCTCTGGGTGCCCAGTCCACTGTGCCCGGCACAGCACTTTCTCTGAACCTCAGCTCCTCCCAAGGCTGATGCTTTAAGGTCTTCACACAGAACAAGGACAGCAGCAGCCCAGGCTGTGACATCAGGGTACCCACCCCAGGTCTCGCACCCATCACTGATTCTTTTCGCAAAACAGGGTTACCGGGGGTATTTGGGTTAAAAAGCAGGAAGAAGACTACCAAGTTAGACAGTGGAAATGCTTTTCAGGATTCCTCCAAATACGACAGGTCCTGAGAACCAGGAAGGTGCTGGACAGAAAGCCACGAGAGCCAGACAACCAGGATATTTTTGTTGTACCTGACTCGCAGATTGTTCTCAGGTCTTTGCAATTAGTTCTCACTTCAGTGCAGTCGCTGCCAAACAGCACATTGCCAGAGGAGGCTGGATGAGTCTGCTTATGTTAGTGTGTTTCCTTCAGGAGTGGAGAACTTTGTGGGGATTGGGTGTGGGATGAAGATGAGGGACAGGCTGCCAGCCACAGAGGGCGGAACAAACTCACGCAGGAGGCAAGAACACAGTTCCTGGAAAGTGCTTTCTTGACACAGTAACAACAAGCACGATGAACAGGAGAATCTTTCCTCCACTGTAGCAGCGCATGGGCCCTGCTTTAGTTAATGATGTGTTGCATGTGGCTGTCCCATCTGACACCTCCCTGATGGCCAGGGTCAGCGCGGTGGTCTTGCGGGCTGGGCAAGTGTCCCCTTTCCCCCACACTGCTCCGCGTGTGCTCCTCCAAGGCTGCATGTTCACATTCACCTAAAGAGGACAACCTGCCCCAGGAGACACCACGTGCCCCTCTCCAGGCAGCACACAAGCACCCGTGCTTGCCTGGTACGATGTCCAGACACGCTCACAAGACCCGCCTGCAGCAGACTGTAAACCAGGCAAATTTCTAAGACTCCAGAAGTATTCAAGTGGGAGGCTGCTTGTGATGACCTGCCTTTCTTCAAAAGAAATAGAAATTGAAAATCATGACACAAAAGTAGTGGAGAAACAAAACAAAAAAGGGAGTCATAATAATACCTAATACGTGCCTAACTATTCCAGGCACTAAACATTATTATCTGCTTATCATACTATTTTCATGGAAAATAAAATCATTATTGAGCCTTCGTGGAAAGAACACTGTAAGTTCACTTTCTCTAACCATCATTGTACAAATTTAAGTCATCCAAGAAGCAGGCTGTAGCTGTTCTGTGCATTTTTATGCACCTACAGCTGGCACCTTTGTATGCATGAATATAGGTAGGGGCACCTGTGCCAGGCCAAAAGGCAGAGTATGAGCTCAGAATGAAACAAATACAAGTAAGCCTCACATTCTACTATGAAAGGCAGCCCCCCCACGAAGGCAAAAGATACAGGTGTATAAAAACTGCTGGGCATATCTAGAAGGAAGATTGACAAACGAACTCATTAACTTCAGTGATCTCTGTGCTGCCTCTCCTATGGGTAAGCAAACAGCCACCAAAAAAAGCCAGGGGAACGGGGATCCGCAGAGGGAGGGGACAATCCACACTGGCAGGGGGACAAGGCATGTTCAAAGGGAGAGTCTGTGTAGGACGGAGAGAAAGGAAAGTTGGGAGAAATGGTAAGACACGAAGTTGGAATGGCTGATGGCATAAAGCACTGCCAAGATAAGGATTTTGGAGTTTATCGTTTTTAAATTGAGGAGATATGGTACTTCCCCTTAAATACCTTCAGGAACAAACACCTCTCCTCTTCTTAGTCCTCAGACAAGTCCGCTATTTAGAACAGGAGAGAAAAGACAGACCTAGTGTTTACTGATTATTCTAAGCAATATTCTAGTGGCTTCATGTGCAGCATCTCATGAGTCCTTTCAATAGTCCTGGAAAGTGAGCAGTGTTACCAGGATTTTGTAAACAAGGTATGGAAAGTTTAAGTTACATAACAACAGTCTGCAAGCCACAAGAGCCAAGCTTTACTTTTTTCATCACTAGAATATTTTTCCTTCTGCTCGTCTAACACTATCCCTGTAAGAGTCCTCCTCAGGGACTAGGGTTCACCATTTCAGGTCCCCTAACCTAAATACAGACTTTACTAATGTAAACTGTAAAAATTAAGAAAGCATAGCAACACCAAACCACTCAGAGTTCTGTCTTCCTTTCAGAATGAGAACTATCATTTTAGAGTCATTTTTCTTTAGTTTCTTTTTTAGAATTTTTCCATAACTAGAATAACTACATAAGATGTAATATTCTATGTATTTCACTTAAAATGTTTTTCCCATGTTGGTATATCAATCTTGAAGCCATCTTTTGAATGGCTGATTCTTCTTCTTCTTCTTCTTCTTCTTCTTCTTCTTCTTCTTCTTCTTCTTCTTCTTCTTCTTCTTCTTCTTCTTCTTCTTC
>PVIC010034712.1:0-19440 GCA_004025085.1 Thryonomys swinderianus | reverse complement strand
TGTCTCCATTTGCACCTAAATGGATCGATCTTGTCATTCTTTATGGCAGAGTAATACTCCGTTTTGTAAAAAAACCACATCTTCTTTATCCACTCTCCAGTTGATGGACATTTGGGTTGTTTCCAAGATTGAGCTATCACGAACTGAGCTGCTATGAACAAGGGTGTACATCTGTCTTTCCAATGTGAGTTTTTAAATTTTTTTGGGTATATTCCTAGCAGGGGTATAGCAGGGTCAAATGGGACCCGTAGTCCTAGTTTTCTGAGAAATCTCCACACGGATCTCCACAATGGTTGCACAAGTCTGATAGTGATGTTGGATGATCTCTAGCACTTAATTTTTGTGACTGATAAATCATGTTCTTGGGTACTGGTTCTATACCAGTAAATCTCAGGAAAACAACCTGCATATGAATTCATCCAATTAGAATACATCCTCTTTACAGAGAAGCATTTGTTTGTCATTCATTCCTTTGTCCAGGGATCCCTCAAGTCTCTGGTGACCAAAAAAGTTTTTTTAGGGCCAGAGATACTGCTCAGCGGTTCCGGCGCCTGCCTCGCAAGCACAAGGTCCTGAGTTTGATCCCGGGTAACCACACACAATGTTGCACCGGTGTGGTGACTCACGCCCACCAGCAATCAATACCACACACCACAGTGCCAGGCGTGGTGACTCACGCCTGTAATCCCAGCACTCGGGAGGCAGAGACAGGAGGATTTGCTGAGTTCAGGGCTTGCCTGGGCTACATAGTGAGGTGAGGGCCAGCCTGAACTACAAAGTGAGATCCTGTCTCCAAAAAAATAAATAAATTTTTAAAAAATGTTACTTAAGACTTTGAAGTACATTTGGTTTATTCAGTTACTAACACAGCTCTGCTCTTGGCTTGACTCAAACAGATTCTATTCACTGTTTTATAGAAAATACCATTAGATGGTTGTGTGTGTGTGTGTGTGTGTGTGTGTGTGTGTGTGTGTGTGTGTTGCTTAGTTCTTTAGAACCCTTGGGAAATAAAGAATAGGAGTTCCTATTTTCTTTTGAAGTATTCTTTTTTTAAATACCCAAATTCATGCAATAGCCTGTAGCTAGCTTCACAGTTGCCATCACTGTGTCTTTAAAATGAGTTAGCATTTCAGACTTCCAGCATCCAGGAAGACGTTCTCATGAAACCAGTACAGTGGATCTTGGCAGATCATAACCCAGTTATAGCTTTCACACTGAGTCAAATACAGACACTTGCAAGCTGCCTAGTTGTTTCACTAAACATCTCCTGTGTTTTAAAGTTCCCCCATCCCACTTTTGCCTAGAAAGGCAGAGGTCATGATACAATAAAACTCAGAAATAATTCCAGATGAGAGAAAGGATTTTGTGGAGTAGGTGAACTCCTTTCCATGTCAAAATGCTTCCTCTGCCAGATGCCAATCCTGCCTGTCGGTGGGAGCCTCTGAATAGAGATGCACTTCTGCTCCAGAAAGCCACCAAAGTAACAGTAATCAGTCTGCTTTCGTACAGGCACCAAGGAGAAGGTTGTGTTTGTGGGACAGGGACAGTATCCTGGTCACCTGGGTTCTATCCTTGGCGTAGTATTGTCCTAGAGTACACTTCAGACATGTAGTAGCATTTAATGAGCTTATGTAATTATATTAAGTGAAAGCAAGGGTTGGAACTGACCATTTCCTGATAGTATGTCATGTATTAGGCTTGCTAAGGTATATATGCTACTCTCAACAACTTCTCTCAGCACTTTATCATGAAATTTATTCAAACATAAAGGAAAGTTTAAAACTTAGTAGACATCTATCACCTAGAATCTACAGTAACATTTTGCTGTATTTGCTTTCTAATTTAATAGTACTTTTAACTAGGCTTCAAGCTTTGGTTTCTGAGTCCTAAAATAATTGAGCAGCTAGAATAGAGTTATCTTAAATTCTTTGGGGTAACTTGTTATATTTGTAACTAGAATTATAGTTCTCACTTTAATATTAAACTTTTATGTAAATGTTATGCTGAATTTTTATCTTATTTATTTTGCCTGAAGGGATATTTTTATAATGCATCTGTTTGAAAGCCTTTGATCAGTTGTGCAGAGTACTGTAATGTTATTTTCACACTTGATAAATTATCCAATTAGTTTCTTTGGTGAGAATGTAATTTTGAGCCCATTTTATTTATGTAACATTCCAGGATTATGTTCCATAGGGTCTGACATGGCTATATAATTTAGCATATAAACCACTAAATTAGGAACTAAGAGAAATTTTACTCCCGATTGACCATTGGGCAAATTGGTTTACTTTGTCTCTGTGATGTTTTATCTACCTGTCGGGGAAACTAAAATCTGAAATTTAGATATTATTTTTTAATGGATAACACTTATTAATGCTTGGATCTATGTTAGATGCTTTCTGAATCTAGAGAGGTTTCTTACAATTCTGTAACCATATGGTAGGCTATGGAATGCAATCTGACTTTCGAAGCATTGAAACATGGGTTAGTCAAAGTATCTTATCAGAAAACCTTCAGTTGCTCAGTAGTTATATTGCCATGGAATCTGTAGTCTTTGTAATTCATTTGGATTCTGAAAATAGGTGCTTTACAAAAGAAAGTGAATGTAGATGAGTATCCGGGTGATGGTGATCAGAGACTGAAAAATTCGTGTTCGTTTTAAAGAAGGTTATTGCGGGGACAAGTTTAAAAATCAGCCGGGTTCCACGTAGCACACACTTCTGAGCCAGGCTCCTGCAGCAGCCTTGCCTCAGGCCACCTCCCATCAGGTCAGTGCAGGTGAACTGCGGGGTTGGCAGAGAGGGAAAGACTGGCAAACAGCCCCTGGACTCCCTCTGCCAGGTCAGTGTGACTTGTGCCTTCTGAACCACACTATGAATGTGAATTCACATTTATCTCACAAAAGCAGCTGGACTTTGTACTTTAATTGTGTCTGAGTCATAGCAGGGATGCAACCAAAACAGTGCTCCTTGAATAACACCTTCTGAACATGAATTTAGATAAAAACAAAAGCCAGACTGATGTACTTTCTCCCTCTCATCCATTGTTATTCTGTCATCAGCCTGTATATTGCAAGAATATCTTTACAAAAATAGTACTCATGGTTAGAATGAAATATCTATTAAAATATAAGCAATATTCCGAGTGGTGTTAAGACTACTTTGATTTTAGTGTTATTCTGTGTGGGGGATTATTAATGCATTATATGAGTAAGAACAGTGCCAAGTGCTAATTTTTATTTGAAATGAAAAGAGCTAATACCTTACCCCATTAGGAAATGGTAAATGAATGTTCATTCTGCTTATTGGTTTAGGCTATGATTTCTACTCTGGAGTCTTCAAGATTACATTTTTATTTCTTATTTTTTTGAGACAGGGTCTCACTTTGTTGTTCAGGCTGGCCCTGGGCTCACTGTGTAGTCCAGGCAAGCCTTAAACACAGCAATCCTCCTGCTTCTGCCTCCCAAGTGCTGGGATTATAGGCGTTAGCCACACCTGGCAAGATTACATTTTTTGAAATACATTCAGGCCCAAAGAGAAACTTTCTACAACCACTTTAGGCCCAATGAGAGACAATGTGAAAGTAGATCTGAGCCTGCCTTTATTTCTAACAAAGACCCCTAAGGTTCCAGGCTGTGGCTGCCTCTGTTTTCTCCTAAGTAGCGGACTCCAGAAATGAGTTTTACAACAAGACTACCTCACTGCAGGGCTACTACTAAAAGGATTCTAGGAAATTGCCTATAGGGTAATGCATATCTCTTCTAAAATCGACTCTGATTTCCTGAGTAGGGTGAAGAAGGGTAAGACAGGTAAGTGCCTTATAAAAGTCCATCTTACTTTAAAGTTCCAAAAGAGAAATACTGTTATTAATCCCAGAATTATGTAATAATCATTACAGTTTCATTTCTGTTTTAGGTTTGCTTCTGAACACTACATCTAGTTCATTTTGTGAATGGTTTTTACTGGTTAATAGAAATTAAGGTTTGCCCCCAGCAGGGACAAGACCATTTCATAAAGTGACATGGCCTTATGGGAAATGAAGCATAATTGCAGTGATTTTGTTTGGTCAGGTATGGTAGTCAGCAGCTTTCCATCACTGACAAAATACTGAGATAATCAGTATCAGACTTACTTTGGCTCAAAGGTTCAGAGATCTCACTCCATGGTTTTGTGGCCATTGATTTGGGCTTGGGGCAGCACAGTGCACCATGCTAGAGCCACCTGTCATCTAACGTGGCCCCCAGGAAGCAGAGAGACAGGAAGGGGTGAGGTCCTAATACCCCTGCCCCTTCATGGACTCATCACCAGTGACCTAACTTCCGGCCAACGGGGCCCCACCTCTTAGATTGTCTACCACCTGCCAGTAGCTGTCCTCTAGGAGCCAGGCGTTTAACATGGGTCTTTGGGGCTATCTCTGATCCAAACTACAACTCTCAGGTTTAGAAACCTGGCCCATTAGTAATCTAAAAGTAAGTCTAATCATCAAAGAATTTATACTTCTAAAAGTGAAATAGTAAAACCACACTGAAAAATAGATTTTAAATTCAGAAAATCAGTACTTTTCATCCTTCCCATTTTCCCACTTGCTGTTCTAATCTGACTGCTGGCATAAGTTGATTGTTTTTAAAAAGCTTATCTCAGGGTGTCTGGCCTCTTTATCCCAGTCTCATTTTGCCCCAAGTTATAGCACCTGAGGCCAAATAGAAACAGTAGACAAATCTCTGTCAAAAGATTCTGAAAGTAGGTAGCCATTGTTTTTACAATTGTTAGATCCCTAAAAGTAAAATGTATTTTAAACCTAATCTGGTAATTCTTTGGAGTCACTGATGAAAGAAAAAGGAAAGAAAATAGGCTTTTTGTATAGTGAGGCTCCTAGAGCTGAATTTGACTGTGTTTATGCCTTTAGGGTCAGAGCTTTTGTTATTGTTCTTTACCATAAAATTACATATCTAGATTAAAAAAATATATGTACCTGATGCAACTGAAACAACATGTCTGTGAAACACTTGGTTTTGCTAATTCAAATCTTTCCTGTTCTATTTCACTTTTAAAATACAGTCCCAAAGCAGCAGTTTGTCAGATTGTACTATGCCTAACACCTGAGGATTTAAAGAAGCTCAGAAAGTTAGAAGCCAAATTCATTCTTACATACACAAACACAAGAGCCCTCAGTCCAGGGTCCTGTCTCTGGGAACCCCCAACCCCAACCTGTGCTTGGACTCCTCTTGGTCCAGCCTGAAGATTATCCTCTCAGTACCTGCTCCTCCTGCTCCTCCCGCCACTCCATTCCCCCCTCGAATGGAGACTAGCCTGCTATTTTGTAAAAGGAAATGCCCATCTTTTCTAAGATTTAGATCCTCTCCAGGTCTCTCACTTTATTTAAAGTAGTCCTGGTAACTCACACCTGTAATCCTACTTCTCTGGGAGACTGAGGCAGGAAGCTTGGAAGTTTGAGTATGGCCTGGGCAATTTAGCAAAGCCTTGTCTGAAAATAGAAATTTAATATGGCCTTTGCTCCATGAGAAGACCCTGGGTTTCACCCCCAGTACCACAAACAAACGAAAACTATGAACTCCTTGTTTTGTGATATGCCATATAACCTTTGCTGAAGCAATGAGGCGGAGTCTTACCTGTTTTAATGAAACAGCAGGAAAAAGAAAGGGAATGGGAAATGGATTAATACCTCCAAAGATTATTTGCAGCAGTGAACTTCTCCTTAATTAGACTTGGAGCTTTCAGAGAAAAAACAAGTCCTCTCGTTGATGGAAATCAGAGCTAATATGAGGATGGCGTTTATTAAAAGATAATTTTCAGAAGAGAGTAATATGACTTCACACAGATACCAGTTAGCCTGTATTAAAGATTTTTATTAAATTCTTGATGAGGGAACCAAGCAGGTGTTATAGTCAGTTCAAAGGAGAAGACAAAGAACAGACACACTTATCGACCAGAAAAATTGAAGTAAATATACAAATGGAAGCAAAAATAGTTTCTTCCTGAGAGAAGAACGGAAGTCAAGAGAACAGGACAGCCAGGAGCAAAATGGTGCACACCTGTAATTCCAGTTGCTTAGGAGGCTGAGGCAGAAGTCTCACAAATTCTGGTTCAACTTCGGCAATTTAGATTCTTATCAAACTAAAAGGACTGGGGGCCAGAAGGTTAGCTCAGTGGTTCCGGCGCCTGCCTCACCAGCGCAAGGTCCTGAGTTCGATCCCTGGTAACCACATACAATGCTGGGCGTGGAGACTCACGCCCACTAACAATCAATACCACATACCACAGTGCTGGGCGTGGTGGCTCACGCCTGTCATCCCAGCACTCGGGAGGCAGAGACAGGAGGATTGCTGAGTTCCAGGCTTGCCTGGGCTACATAGTGAGCTCAGAGCCAGCCTGAACTACAAAGTGAGACCCTGTCTCAATCAATCAATCAATCAATCAATCAATAAAAGGACGGGGAGTGATGAAATAGCTCAATGATAGAACACCCCTGACTTTAATCTCCATTACCAGAAATAGAGGATATGATAGAATTTTCATTTCTAGAAGTGACTGTTCTACATTACTGTCATTTACAGAATAGAGTGGTAAACTAAGTTCCTTAGAATCAGAACTGATAAACCCAAAGGGTGTGCAGGAGCCAAGACAATACATAGTGTTCCACTGAAGCATGGTTTTTCTCCATACCTTGTCCTAATGATACTTTAGTGTAATATGTAGATTATAGACATATGGGTTTGAGATGTCCATTTCAGCCTAGAATTGGTCAACTCTGTCATTTACTTTAAATTGATAGCTTCTGCCAACACCAGACTAGAAGACAGTGACAGCAAACACAGTTTAAGAAGGCTGTGGCAATAGGTGGCAGCAAAGTTCTATTCTGAAAGAATGTATCTTCAAGAGGAAATCTATGAAATAGAATTAACCATGAGTCCTTGGACATTTTGTCATAAAAGCATGAAACTTGGGTATATAAAGTCCATGCTTGTTATTTAGAACATTTCTATTGATTAGTTATTAATTTTAATGTTATGAGTTATAATGTTTTGGGTATTTAATGCAAAAATGTAAAAAAATAAAGTACTGTATTTTTCATGTTTATTGAGGGTTCCTAAAACAGCATCAAAACTTTCAACATCAGGTTGGAGATTTAGTTCAGTGGTTCCGGCGCCTGCCTCGCAAGTGCAAGGTCCTGAGTTCCATCCCGGTAACCACATATAATGCTGGGCATGGTGATTCATGCCCACCAGCAGTACCACATACCACAGTGCTGGGTGTAGTGGCTCATGCCTGTAATCCCAGCACTCGGGAGGTAGAGACAGGAGGATTCCTGAGTTCGAGGCTTGCCTGGGCTACATAGTGAGCTGAGGGCCAGCCTGAACTACAAAGCAAGACCCTGTCTCAAAAAAAATTTTTCAACATCATTTTTTTGATGTGCAAAGTCTAATGTAAAACAGTGGAAATAAATTACTATATGAACTACAATGAAAATACCAGTAGAACTCTACAACAAAAATCTTTGCTTCGTTTGTCACACCCGAGACAATCCCACACATGCATGTTCTGTGCACGTATCTCATTTATACTAATAGCACATGTGTTTAGCTTTCCTTTCCTTTCCTATTTGCAGACTATTCTTGTCACCTCTCTTCATGTTTTGTCAGGAGCTTCCAATATATTCTACAATGTGCACTTAGCAGGAAAATAAGATATCAATAAAATATCAAATATGTAATGAGTACTTAGAATAGAAATCAACATTTTCACATCAGGTATGTCCTTGCTTAGAAAACCTGAAAAATAACATCAGAAATAAAAACTTGTGTGAGTTACAAGGTAAGTACAAACAAAAGTCTACCACAGAAAAAGTTTTGTTTCAACTGTCACACCCAATGCAGTCTTCACACATGAAGTCTGTGTGCTCCATACAAGTATTGCTTACACTGATAGTATGTATGTTTTGTTTCTCTATCCTTTCTTGTAGGACACAGTTGACATCTTTTTAGGTTTTTTTTTTTATTGTCGTAGTAGGACTCCATGATGCTGTGCTTGCATATTCACCTGTCAGCTTACCAATGTGCTCCAGGTTTTGTTTTGTTTTTTTGTTTTTTGTTTTTTGTTTTAGTTTTTGGAATTGTGTGTGTGTGTGTGTGTGTGTGTGTGTGTGTGTGTGTGTGTGTCCCTAGGTAGAAAAATGTTGTTTTTCCTCTGCTGTAAATGATTTCCTGTGAGTTCCCAATCCCCTAAGAAAACTTCTCCACCGTATTTTGTACTTGTTATTTTCTTTGTAAATTATGAAACTATTTACATCTCACATGTTTAGGATCAAGTAAAACAACCATTGGCCAATACACTGTGTTTTGAGTGACATCATAGTTGCTATATAACTCAACATCTATTCTGCCTTTGGATTTGCTATAGCAAGTTTTCATCTCAGTCTTTCGTTTGTCAAGGTTTCCATCAGGGTGCAATGTTGAAATCAGCAGTACCAGTTTGTTTTTCTTTGCCGTATAGAAGGCAAATGTAAATCTTTCTGAAATCCAAAGATTGTGCTGTACAATTCTTTGTTTTGAAACTGCTATGTTTTGTTTGAAATTTCTGCTTTGCTCCCACATGCAGTTCCTGCGCTGGTCAATTTGTGATTGCTAGCAAATGTAATATTAGTTGGAAACTGGTAAGCCAATTGTTTAATGTCACATACTGATTAGTTTGGGAAATAGGAGCAATGAGTCTGTTCATTGAGTTTATTATATGAATAAGGACCTAGTAGCTAAGTTCCAGGATAAATGTCTCAACTGAAAGTATAATGTCTTCACAAATACAAGGACATAACTTTTATGCTATATTTTAACCCAACATTTTTTCAATAAGTCATTTACATTCCTGTGATTACCATGAGAAATCCCTGCTAAGTGCAGTAGACCTTTGAATGCTTTCAGTTCAGCTAGTGAGGTATTATAACAAAGACTTTTTTGAGTATGGCTTTTTGGTGCATACAGAATGTTTTACTTGTATTCAGCCTTTGTGTATCTCACATCTTGTAGCATTTTGCCTGTTAGAATTTCCAACATTGAATGGCAGTGTTGGCAGTCTGTCCAACAGGTTTCAACCTGCCAAGATCCTCACTATATTTTCAGATCTAGTTCTAATATTGGATCATTCCATTTGGTTATATGACCATTTTGCAATTAGTGAAATTAGTGCAATTTTCAATTAGTGAAATACACACTCACATTGCTATTTTCTTCATAAACTGATAAGATTTGTTTTCCCTATGTTTTTATCAGTTGATTTTTGCTCCATTTCACAGAGACTTTGGCTCATATGCCCACCATTGAAGTCTGTCATCTTTATGATCCCTTCATGAGTGTTCTATTGACTTATTTTTACCTCCTCCAAAACTTGCAAATCTGTTTAATCATGTACCATTGTATTGAATTGGGTTATTTCTACCAGAAAAATTAAAAGAAAACTTTGAAATTTAGCAATGACCATTTCACGGGTAAAACTCAACTGTTGCTGCATTGGAGCTCCTGCGCACACCTTGACATTCCTTTGCCAGGTGGGTGAATACACAGATGGGGTTTTTTCTTTCTCCAGGTGCAACTACTATAAGTCACACCCACATTCCTTTATGATACATATACATTTTTCTAACAGAAGAGTGGTATGGGTGTATTTTACCCCTGTGATGCTCAGATGTACATATGTAAAACTTGAAGGCAAGAGCATAATGTGGGTTAAAGTCATGATTTGACAGTCACACACACATGCTCATACCTTGCCATTCAATAAACACAAAGATTGCTTCCTGTATCCCCCAAGTACAACTACTGAGATGCACAGCTGGGTACTATTATGATGAAGAACAAATTTTTAGTAGAAATATATAGGATGGGTTGTTGTAACCCAGTGCTATGGCCTTCAGGGTAAAAAGAGTCCAAAGTTCTCCCTGAGATCATATGCAAAAAGTTGTGTTTGATACATTTTTTTCTGGAAAACAAGTCCTGAAGTTTTTGTTTGAAATCTGATGAAAGTTATAAAGTACTTTCCTCAAGTGATACAAATTTTATCCCAATTGTTATATCCAGAAGTTGGTTGCCAAAACAGCTTAAAGTTGGAAGCACATAAAGAGTTATTAGCTCAAGTCATACAAAATTTCCATTTTTGTAAAGTCAGTAAAGAGTTGAATATTGACAGTTCCATGTTGTGCAAACTCATATATATATTCTTGGTCACCCCCTATTTTCATACAGCTGATGGATAGCTCAATAGGTGAGATTGATTATCTTGTCCAAGTTGAAATTTAGGAAAATGTGCTGCTAGGTTCCAGTCTCTCAAGGTCTTAACTGTTAACCTCAGCCATCTCCATCTACTAAAAACACTAAGAACCAATAGCATTAAGATCTTCACCAGGTCAACTGTGGAACTTTCTTAAGTGTATATCACCAGGCCCAAAGCCAATCTCTGAGTTGAACTCAGAGGAACAAATGGAGAATTTACATTGTAGACTCTTCTGTACCTAAAAAATAATCACAGTAAATGAGGGGAGAAAGTGCGAGTTGAGATATATACATAAGATATGAAAATAGGGGCTAGAGGGTTAGCTCAGTGGTTCCGGCGCCTGCCTCGCAAGCGCAAGGTCCTGAGTTCAATCCCCGGTAACCACATATAATGCTGGGCATGGAGACACGCCCACCAACAATCAACACCGCAAACCACAATGCTGGACGTGGTGGCTCACGCCTGTAATCCCAGCACTCGGGAGGCAGAGACAGCAGGATTGCTGAGTTCGCAACGGCTTGCCTGGGCACCATAGTGAGCTCAGGGCCAGCCTGAACTACAAAGCGAGACCCTGTCTCAAAAGCAAAAAAAAAAAAAAAGATATCAAAATAGATAATGGTCAAATAGTGAACTCACAGCTTACTCATGCAGATATAGAATGGGCATATGTCAAAGGTTTTATTCAGTTCATTAATTTGTGACTGAACCATTAGGTGGTAAAACTGATTACAAACAGTGTGGTGGCTTATGCCTATAATTTCAGCACTAAGGGGGAAGAAGGATCACCATGAGTTCAAGTGCAGCCTGGATTATATAGTGACTACAGTGAACTATATAACAAGTCTATATCAAAAGAAGGAAGGTAGGAAAGAACGAAAGCTAAAGAAAGAAAGAAAAAGAGCAGAGAAAACTAATTATAAGAACACTTGAAAAAAACATATAATCCAAAAAGAAAAGCATTTTCAAGACAAAGAAAAAGAATATTAGCATAAGATTACTAGGTTATGAATTTGATTCATTTCCTTCCTGCTAATAAAGTCATAGTCTTTGGAATATATTCTCTATCAGCTAGAAAAATACAGATTAACATGTAACTTCACAGTATAGTATGTGAGATCTAAAATAGCAAAGTCAAACACAGATACATTCTTTCAGAAAATCAACTAGTTGTGTGGACTTATTAAATAATTGTTCACTGTGACATTGAAAGGATATGCTGCTTGAGTTTTTGTCTTATTTCCAAGTATAAAATAATAACTTTTCAGTGAATCAAAAGAGTAAAACATAGAGTCCACCCATCCAGTTGAAAAAATTCTGGTTGGAGCAGATAAATTCAAAAGCAAGAAGCAGTTAATTCAGAAAGAGGAGAAACTGTCATATTCAGAATTCATGTATGACCTCCCTAGACTTTGAACACTAGTTAAAAGTCACTATCTTGCTTTTTAAATAAGTGATTTAACACCTTGTAGTTATTTTGCTTTAAAACTGTTCATTCCCTAATAAATTCTCTCAGACATTTATCATGAAGTTTGCTGAGGCTTTGTTCTTTTATTTTCCATCTAAAAATTCAGGCATTTTACTTGTTTAAAGGTCAAAAACATCCTCTGACTTCTATAAAATGATTGTCCACCTGGGGAATTAAACTATAGCCATTAATTTATATAAATAAAGAAAACAATGTGCTTCAACTCAACTTTAATGATTTTTCATAATTTATTTTTTGCATTTAGAGCATAGTTTAGGAATGAATATTTCTGTTGTGAATAAATGCCTGAAGGCTATCAACTTTTTGATTTTAGTTCCTTCTAATTTCAAGTAAAATTAAAATTCTCTAATAAATTTTTTTGCAAAATAATCCTTCAATGGTCATCTCTAAGTGGGATTTGCAGTATTATTTTCTCACTTGAACTTTTTAATATTTTTCTTTTTTTAAACCCCAAAACATGTCTATTTTATTAAATTAAACTGAATTATTTTTGGACCCTCAGTACATGCTAAGTACACACTCCAGCACTGAATTACAATCCCAGGCCCCTAAATTAACTTAATTTTATATAATACTTCATAAAACAAATTTACCATTTATTGTTTTAAAATAATAGCATCTACTATACTCTAAATTTTGAAAACTGAAGTTTTATTTATTTAAAATAATTACATTGATACATATTAAATCCACTGGTTTCAAGTTACTTATACAATATTCATAGCAGAATTATTTACGATAGCAAAAATGTAAAAGCCCCAATAGCTATCACTGAATAAACAAAATGTGGTAAATATATATATACAGTGAATACTACTGACCCTTTTACAAAAAGGAAATTTCAATAAATCTACAGCTTAGATGAACCTCAATGACATTATGTAAGTGAAATCAACCAGTCACAAAAGGATAAATATTGTACTGTTCCTTTTACGTGCTATACCTGGGATAGTCAAATTCATAGGGAAGAATGTAAAAATGATGATTCCCAGGGTCCAGGAGAAGGGCAAATAAGGAGTGAGCATTTTAATGGGTACAGAGTGTGCACTGAGGAAGAGGAAAATGTTCTGGAGAGGGTGGTGGTGACCGTTACAAAAACAATGGAACATAATTAATGGAAGAAAATTGTACACATAAGAAGAGTAAAATGAAAAGTTTTTGTGACATACGTTTTTATCACAGTAACATAAAGGAACAAAACTCAGCAATTTCAGGTGTATAATTCAGTAATTCTTTGATTACAGGCATGAGTCACCATGCCTGGCATTGTGGTATGTGGTACCATATAAATTTTGATCAAACTCAGGACCTTGTCCTTACAAGACAGGCACTGGAACCACTAAGCTAAATCCCCAGCCCATAATTCAGTAATTCTTTTTGTTTGTTTGTTTTGTTTTGTTTTGTTTTGTTTGAGGCAGGGTCTTGCTTTTTAGTTCAGGCTGGCTCTGAGCTCACTATGTAGTCCATGCAAGCCTCGAACTCAGCAATCCTCCTGTCTCTGCCTCCTGAGTGCTGGGATGACAGGCGTGAGCCACCACGCCTGGCACTGTGGTATGTGGTATTGATTGCTGGTGGTCATGAGTCTCCACACCCAGCATTGTATGTGGTTACCAGGGATCAAACTCAGGACCTTGCGCTTGCGAGGCAGGCGCCAAAACCACTGAGCTAACCCTCCGGCCCAATAATTCAGTAATTCTAAATTATCTTACCTAGAGTTGCAACCTTCACCAGAAATCAGTTTTAAATGTTGCAGAACATCTCCATCATTAGAGTAAATCCCCATTCCCTCCCCAGCCCTGGGGCAACTACTCATGTACTTCCTGTCTAAATTACTACATTTGTTTTCTGTGGACATATACTATATGGAATCACACAATATGTGGTCCCTTATGTTTAGCATCTTTTATTTATCAAACTGTTTTTGAGGTCAGCATGTGTCAGTAGTTTCTTTTCCTTTTTTATTGCCAAACAGAATTTCACCATGTGGCTGTACTATCCATTCATCAATTGATGTATGAGTTGTTTCTATTTGAGGCTGTTACGTATAAGGGTGCTTGAATATTCACATATAAGTTTTTGTGTAGATATATGTTTTCATTTCTCTTAGGAATGAATTGCTGAGCCATATGGTAGTTTCAGGTTTAAATTCTAAGAAACTGCCAAGCTTCCAAAATGTATGTACCAGTTCACATTTCAACCAACAATGTACCAGTGTTCTAATCTTTTGACAGTCTTGCCAAGTCTTATTTACTACAGCCATTCTTGTAGGCATGAAATGGTATCTTGTGGATTGAAATTTGCATTTCACCAATAGCTAGTGATGTTGAACATTTTTTGATATATTTATTAGCCAGTCATTTATTTTCCCTTCTGAAATGTCTGTTCCTATCTTTTGGCTATATTTTGGCTGGGTAATTTGTTTTCTTAATTACCTTTATGTGTTCTCTGTGAACTTGGGTTGCAAGTGCCTGATAATGTTTTTAAGGAAATCTAATCATTTTATAAAAGCCATGCTGTAATGTTGTATTGAAGAAATCTTTGCCTGAGTCAACATCTCGACAATTTTCTCTCTCTTTTTTTATTGTTTAATAGTCTATGTTTGCAGTGCATAATGATTGCATCCATAGTGGGGAGTTAGTATGTGTACATCATAATACATCATAAGTCTTTTTATTTCTCCTTCCCCACACTGTCCTCCCTCTCTGGACCCACTTTCCATTTACAAAAGATTACTCCCTATTTCCTATTACCTGTCTTTTATTTTGCTCTTTAAATTATTTATGCTTTGAGTTTCTCATATGAGGGTATAAAATAATTTCAATCTTTTGCATGTGTTTAGCCATCATCTATTTTCTCATCTAAAAATTTCATCTTTTTAGCTCTTATATTAAGTCTATAATTCATTTCAGTTAATTTTATTATATGGTCCAAGGTGAGGGTCCAACCTCATCCTTTGTGCATGTGAGTATCTAATTGTACTATGGCAAATTGAACTGTTTGAACGAGTTTTCAATCTTCTGCCTTGAACATTTGTCAAAAAACAATTGACTATAAATACAAAGATTTATTTCTGAACTCTCAGTTCTGTTTCATTGATCTGAATTTTGGCAGTAGTTATTGTCTTGATTAGTGTTGCTATAGTAAGTTCTGAAATAAGGAACTGAAAGTTCACCAAACTTGTTTTTCCTTTTTAAAAATTGTTTTAGCTGTTCTAGTTGGTTTGCATTTTCATGTAAATTTTAGGATGTGCTTGTCAATTTTGACCAAAAACCCAGTGAAATTGTGGAGTTCCATTGAGTCTGTTGATCAGCATGGAATTTCCTTCTTTGCAATACTAAGACTTCCAGTCCATGAACATGAAATGCTTGTTTGGTTATATAGATGATTTCTAATTTTCCTCCACAGCATTTTGTAATTTCACTGCATAAAGCTTATGTGTCTTTTGTCAAGTTTATTCCATCTTATTCTTTTCTTATGCTACCGTAAGTGGACCTCTTTCTTAATTTTGAGATTATTTATTGGTTTTTAAATATGAGTTTTAAAAAATCAGATAGCCTTTGTTGAACACATTTATTAGTTTTTAAAAATTTTTGGTGGTTCCTTAAGGTTTTCTATAAGATCATAGGGATATACAAATAAATCAAGAGACATAATAACCATAGTTTTGTCACCAATCAGCTGAGGGTTCTTTTGCTCAATTTGGGTAGGTATCTTTAATCACCAAAGTGTTGCTCCCTTGATGTTAGCAGCTTTGGCCTTGGAATGCTGGTTGCTCTCAGCCCTGGGCATTAAAGTTTCTTGATATTACAGCTCTTGGTGCTATAGCCCTTGTTGGCTTTTGGTCATCCATATCAGTTCCTTAGCAGCTGAGGTTTATAGGCCCCTTGATGGCTCTCTGAAGCTCTTCCAGTAGCTTCCACTATCTCTCTGGGGCTATCTGAAAGTCATTGAAGATTTCCACTAAAACAACTGCAGCTGAATTGCCACAGGTCTTTTCCAGTCTCTGCTGTTCTGTCACCCTCAAGCACAATCTGCTCCTTTCAGTACAATCTACTTGGCCAACTCTACTCAAAAATCACAAATAGTCCATAGGACCACTCAAGTAAGGCTTTATTGGGAACTGTTCCTTAGCACAGGTGTGGGAGTGCATTGTAATGAACCCTCCTTCACTGAGTCAAGAGGATATATTACTTATATAGAGAAGGGGTGGGCCATATAAGACAGTCTCCTGGCTTTCACAGACCTATTAGAGGACTTCCAGTACTTGCAGAGGGCGATTGGATCTTCTGGGTCATTACATGGCAGAGTCATCCAGAGTGGCTACAGGGTAGAGTTTTTAGGAATAGATCCATGCTTCAATGCTCCTGTGTCCAGGGAAAATATCTGCAAAAGCACTGTAAGGCCTCAAGGCCAGCCACAGTTGTCATGATGACAAACAGCTCAGTCAAACTTCCAGAGAAATGTTTGCCTGATCAATACCACCCATGGTTCTATAAAAAGAGCAGGACTGGCCGGGCATGGTGGCTCATGCCTATAATCCCAGCACTCCTCAGGAGGCAGAGGCAGGAGGATTGCTGAGTTCAAGGCTTGCCTGGGCTCCATAGTGAGCTCACGGCCAGCCTGAACTACAAAATGAGACCCTGTCTCAAAAAAAAAAAATATTAAAAACTTTTTAAAAAATAGCAGAACTGGACTCACAGTCTCGTGTCTTTTGGAGAATCTCAGGAAGGACTCTGCCTTGATGGGACTTTAACCTCTGTCTCCTTGGCATTGTATGGGAGCTGAAATCAGTTCATTTCTGTTGCACCCCCATCTGCTGTTTTCTATCCTGGTAGTTTCCTGGAGTTCTCACTGTTTGCTGTTAGTCAGCTTTCTGTTGCTGTTGTGAAGTACTTAATGAGCGTGAAAGGAGGAGAAATTTTGTCTGGCTCACAACTTTAGACATGTCAGTCCCTGGTTAACTGGATCCACCCTTTCTGAGTCTGTAGTGATGCAGCACATCCTGGTGGGGACACGTGACTGAGCAAACTCACCTCTTAGTGTCTGGGAAACGCAGAGGAACAGCATGGAAGGGCACATTTCAGTGACTTGACTTCCTCACATCTGCCCATTTCCTAAAGATTCCACTGCCAACTAGCACCACACGCTGGTGACCAGACCTTGAACATATGGCCTTTGGGAGACATTTAAAATACAAACAATAACATGTACTTATCTTAGAAAGCCGAGAGGAATTTATATGCAGATTTCTCATCTAGCCATCTGTACAATTTTACCTTTAAATTCCAGGTACTCTGGAAACCTTAAACTCTCATCTCGGTCCAATAAGACTGTTGCTTTTTGCAGTATTTCCTTCTTCCTTCTTCTGCCTTCACCTCCCATTTAGTGAGGAAAATGACTACGAGGGGAAAACCATATGACTGTGCAGCTTACCTCGTGGTTGCTTTCTCTAGGACCAGAGCTTCTCAGCTCCTGCGTGCACTTTTGCTCTCCAATTCCTTCAAACAGTTGCCCTTTATATTTTGCCTAGCTTTTATCATCACGTTAGCAGGAAGAATAATCTGATATAAGCCATTACTCTGTGACCAGAGCAAGAAGTCTTAGGCCATTCTTTTCTATTGAGCCCTTCTCCGAATTGCTTGGGTAGGCAGCAAAAGTTAAACCCAATCCTACTCCAGTCTACAGACAATGGGATGACTTCGTGAGCAAGCCAAGCTATCTGAAATGTTTACCTGATACCAGACTGAAATTTAGACTTTTTTTTTTTGAGACAGGGTCTTGCTTTGTAGTTCAGGCTGGCCCTCAGCTCACTATGTAGCCCAGGTAAGCCTGGAACTCAGCAATCCTCCTGCCTCTGCCTCCTGAGTGCTGGGATGACAGGCGTGAGCCACCACGCCCAGCACTGTGGTATGTGGTATCAATGGCTGGTGGGCGTGAGTCACCATGCCCAGCACTGTATGTGGTTAGTGGGATCGAACTCAGGGCCTTGTGCTTGCGAGGCAGGCACTGGAACTACTGAGCTAAATCCGGCCCTGAAATTTAGACATTTATTTATTGAGTTATATGAAGAATATGAAAGCAATCAAAGGTCTGTTAGGCTATAGATAGTTTCATTCTTTAGGTTTCTTCTTAAAGGTCATTGTAGTTAGGGCAGAAAAGCCAAAGAAGTTGAAAACTAATCTAACAAGTCACTTAGTGAGACCAGTATTCTTCTAAAGGGCCAGACAGTCATGGGACACATGGAAACCTTAAACTCATCTGAGACAACAGCATGAACAAGGGCTCTGAGATATTTCTCAAAATTATGAAGTCATTGATTAAGCAACAATAAATAGAACCCATTATTTCTTGAGAACTTTGACAAGAATCAGCTATGCTTCACCTGGGGACCCAAGAATGTTGAGGAGCAGTCACCAGAACTACTTAAATGGCATTCCAGTCCCCACAGGCAGAGGCAAGAAGACTCCAAAGGTCTTCAGCTCTGTTAACACAACCAAGCAATCACTGTCTTCTTTCATGATTGGACTGCTCCACCCAGATTTATCAAACAAGGTCCAAACAGAAGACATAACAAAGATAATTTAATGTAAAGAATTATTAACCCCAGATACTGGTCAAATGAAATGGCAAAGAAGAAACACAGAAAAATCATGCAGGTGATAAAGGAAACAAAAAGAACAGTTGGTGACAGTGCAGAGGTCAGAGAGGGGCCCTCAGAGCTGGGCTTCAGACTTCTGCAAACTTCTGGCCCAAGCCAGCTGGCATTGGTTGGTCTGAAAGGAGGCATCAAGGTTGGTTCTAAGAATGAGGGAAAACTGCCAACAACAACTCAGTGCTGATGCTGGACCCAGCTTTTCACTCTTCGTGTTGACAGTGACAGAATGAGCCTGTTGCTTCTCATTCCACCAGGCTGCCTTCTTCCTCTACCGCCCCACATTGGCAGAGCCTTCTGGAGACTGGGGACAAAACAGCCCCAGCTGCAGCATCGCAGATGATGGCTTGCATCTGAGACAACAGCATGAACAACCAACTCCCAGGAAAGCTGAAGTACAGGAGAATTCAAAAGAAATAAAACTGAAACACTAATATTTTTATGTTAGAGGGGAATTTGTGCATGGTTGGTGGTTTAGACGTGTGATATTTAAGAGATTAAAGCCTATTGAATGACATTTTTATAGCTCCACTTTGAATTGTGCAGTTCAGAATTAGTTGAGACCTGTGAATTTTTATGGTGAAATCTAAGTTTAAGTAGAACATAAAATCATTTAACAGAATTTCAGATTTATCTTGTTTATAACCTCATTAGCTTCTATAAATCCTTCAGTTTTAGGATGATTTTGCTTACTGTCAAAAAAATGAATTATTGGGCCGGAGGGTTAGCTCAGTGGTTCCGGCGCCTGCCTCGCAAGCGCAAGGTCCTGAGTTCGATCCCCGGAAACCACATACAATGCTGGGCATGGAGACTCACGCCCACCAGCAGTCAACACCGCATACCACAATGCCGGGCGTGGTGGCTCACGCCTGTAATCCCAGCACTCGGGAGGCAGAGACAAGAGGATTGCTGAGTTCACGGCGGCTTGCTTGGGCACCATAGTGAGCTCAGGGCCAGCCTGAACTACAAAGCGAGACCCTGTCTCCAAAAAGCAAAAAAAAAAAAAAAAAAAAAAAAAA
>PVIC010034711.1:0-19428 GCA_004025085.1 Thryonomys swinderianus | reverse complement strand
TGATTCTGCTCCTCTACACAGCCACGAGCAACTCAGAGGAAGATGCGTGAAGCTGTGGGAATGATGCCCAAGATGCAGCGGGGGCCCCAGAAAGTTGGAGATACCAACTGGAGAATGGAGAACACGGGCTGAGCAAAGCCGAAGGCGGCGAGAGGAAGCCAACCCCTCGGAGATGCCGGGGGGCTGACACCAGCCGGGTCGGCGGGTGGGCCTCCCCGGGCCTCGGAGACGCCTCGCCCCAGACACTGCAGAGCTTAACGTTTGCCCCGCTAGATGTCAGTCTCGCTTTGACTCAGTTCTTTTCTTTTTTTTAAAATTGAATTCTTTATTGGTACCATTTATATACATCTCAAAATCATGTATAACATTGGGGAATCTGTACCAGTATATGACACAAGTTAATTCTCATTTTTACCCATATCCCTACCCACCCCACCTCCTCACCCCCTTTATACATGCTCTTTTATTTCCTTTCTGTATCATATTTATTCCTTCTCCTCATCACAGTCCCATACGAAATATCCTATGAAAATTTCCCACTCTATAAAAGCTGTCATACTTTCTAGAGCTCATTTGCATCTACAGGTGTTCATGTCAAAGAGAAGATCCGGAAATTGTCTATCTGTGATCTATTGATTTCACTTATTAGTATATCCTCCAGGTGTCTCCATTTGCACCTAAATGGATCAATCATTCTTTATGGCAGAGTAATACTCCATTTTATAAAAAAAAAATCTTCTTTATCCACTCTCCTGTTGATGGACATTTGGGTTGTTTCCTTGTTCACAGCAGCTCAGTTCGTGATGACTCAGTTCTTTTCTATCCCCCACATTCCTGCCCTTTGGAATGGGATTGTTTTGCCCTGTGCCATTTCATTCTGGAAACATGGAACATTTTTAAAAATTTGTGTAGAGGTTCACAATTAAGAACTTGGTTTGAGCTGCAGAGGAGACTTGAGTTTGGACTTCTGAGCAATGCATAATCGTTAATTTGGGGAAGGGATCATTATATTTGTAGTTGTGTGCAGTATAATTAAGTGCAGTACAATCAGGCTGAATTATAATTTTTCTATTGTGTTTATTTCTATACTATGTTTTAAAGAAATCTGATTAAGTTGACTAAGGTAGACTTGTCCCAGTCAATCTTCATTGTCAGACTAACTAGATTAGGAGACTGTGGGGTGGGGTCATGGGCTGGGGCTCCCTGTGCTCACCTGCGGATTCACCCAATCGTGTTCAGAGCTGGGTGGGCTGCTAGAGGTTGGGCTTAGTTGGAGAACAGGTCGCTGAGAGCGTGCCTTTGAAATATGTGCCCCTGGTTGGCCTTTTCCTTGTGCGCTGCTTCCTGGCCACCGTGAAGTGAGCGGTGTCTGTCCGTCAGCTCCTGCTGTTGAGCCAGCTGACCATGGACTTAACCCTCTGGAACTGGGAGCCCAAGGTTTACCAGGTAAACCTCCTGCCTCAAGTGCTTGATGTCAAATGCTTTGTCCCCCCGACAGGGAAGCTGATTGATACACACATTTTCAGCAGATCCACAACTTCATGGGAAAAAAAAACTGTAAAAGTTTCCCCCACAAAGTGGCTGAATCATTTTCCGTTCCAACCAGAAACATCTAAGAATTCCAGTGGGCCGGGCGTGGTGGCTCACGCCTGTCATCCCAGCACTCAGGAGGCAGAGGCAGGAGGATTGCTGAGTTCGAGGCTTGCCTGGGCTCCATAGTGAGCTCAGGGCCAGCCTGAACTACAAAGCGAGACCCTGTCTCAAAAAAAAAAAAAAATCAAAGAATACCAGTGGTTTCACATCTTGTATCTTACCTAGGTACAAGAATTCTTGCAATTATTTAACTTCATTTTTTGTCGTTGCCATCATAATTAATGTTATAGTACTTCATGATTTTAATTTCTATTTCCTTAGTGACTAATGATACTGGACATTTTCACGTGCTAGCTGCCATCTATATATTGTCTTTGGTGAAGTGTTTTTTCAAGTCTTTTGCCCAATTTAAACACTGGCGTTTTTGTTGAGTTTTGAAATTTTTTATATTTTCTGGATCCAAATCTGTCATAAGAAATAAGATTTCTGGGCATTTTCTTTTATTCTGTGACTTATCTTGTCATCCTCTTAAAGATATCTTTCAAATAACAGGAAGTTTCATTTTTAAGGACATCCAATAGGTCACTTCCTTCCTTGATGGGCTATATTTTTGATATAATATATTTAAAACCTTTGCCTAATCCAAGGAGCCGAACACATTTCCATGTCTTTTTCCCCGCGGATTTTTTATTAAATGCCAGGCACTGTTTTTGAAAAAGTGAAGAAAGAAGGTAGGGCCCTGGATAACATTAAACTTCCCCACAGAGAATAGCCTCATTATCACCGGCTTCTACCGGGCAATTAGCTTAGAAGCAGATCGCTTTGATCTGCTGGGGATTGAGATGTCTCACGTCTTGGGTTCGGTCTTGGGAAGGGCCGGTTTATTTCTCGCTTGCCCTACGGTGCAAGTCCCCGGGGTGGGGTCATCGTGAACCCTCTCCTTGGATGCGTCTTGCACCCAGCTCTTAGCCCGTCAGTCCTGCGAGCTCTGCTTCGCTTCTCTTCATCTCCGCCGCCGCTTGTCAGTCCGCCGGCGGCTCAGGAGAGATCTCGAGCCAAATGTCAGGCTCTTTTCTGTATTTCCCTCCTGCTCAGTATCGTAGTCCCTCAAGCACAGAGCAAAAACTTTCAGATGCCTTCAAACAGGTTTTTAATCCAGCCTTTATAATTTTATTGAATGTGAAGGCAAGTCTGATGCAAGCTAATCTGATATAACCAGAAGCAGAATTCCTCTCCGTCAGTCGCACACTGACTATTTGAAAGGCATATTATTAACTTGCTGTCCCAGAAACTAATTTTCCCTTTAAAGCAGCCAATTAGCCTGTATGGAGAGCAGGGATATTATAAAGCTGTAGGTGCATGTAGCTGTGGAAAATGACTTCATTGCCCCACGGAAGTAAGACAAAGAGGTGTATCTCTCTCTGTCTCTATCCCTGTCCCTCTCTCTCTCTCTCTCTCTCTCTCTCTCTCTCTCTCTCTCTCTCTCTCTCTCTCTGCTTTTTTTCCCCCTGGGAGAAAGGGTTTAACCAGTTTAGAATGAGAGAGACTGATATTTAGCCACCTGCACCAGCATAATTAACGACTTTTTCACCAAAGTAGCTTCAGAAATCTCATTACTTTCTGCTCCCGTTATTTCGTGTTTCTCCCCGCCTGTCCACCCTCCGAAAGCTCGCCACTAGCGCACAAGCCTGTCGGTAACGTCTAGCTCTCCGCGCAGGGCTGATCCGGGGCGAAGGAATCTGTCTTCAGAGTGTCAGGGGAGAGAGATAAAGCTCCCACAGTCAACATTCAATCTTTGATACTAGCTCAAAAGTAATTGAAATAAGAAATACCAGATATGAATGCATGTGCACCTGCTTTCCAAACTGAAAGTAGAATTTTCTACACATGCAGGATGGAGACGCGAGGGAGCCTGTCGGGGTACTGCCAGTGGCACCGACTCCCGCGAGAATAAAAGTGAGTGAGGGGCAGTTTTGTGCAAGATGCGAGAAGAGAGGGGAAAGAAAGAAAGTACAGAGAGGGGACTGTTAAAGGTGAAAGAACTTTTCTATCGAAAGAAGTCATGGAAGAGTTGATGTAGGAGTGAGAAGCTTTTCTAAGAGAAAAGGTTAAAACAAACACATGTTGGGCCGGAGATTTAGCTCCGTGGTTCCAGCGCCTGCCTCGCAAGCGCAAGATCCTGAGTTCAATATCCGGTAACCACATACAATAACACTGGGCGTGGTGACTCAGGCCAACAGCAATCAATACCGCACACCACAGTGCCAGGCGTGGTGGCTCACGCCTGTGGCTCACGCCTGTCATCCCAGCACTCGGGAGGCAGAGGCAGGAGGATTGCTGAGTTCCAGGCTTGCCTGGGCTACGTAGTGAGCTCAGGGCCAGCCTGAACTGCAAAGCGAGACCCTGTCTCAAAAAACAACAACAACAAAACAAAGACATGTTGACATCCTGAAAGTTCTTCTGTTTTATAATTTTATAGAACTCATTTATTGTTTGCACTTCTATTAGTACGTGCTTACAGTACAGAATGATTACGTTTATCGTGTGGCACTGGTGCATGTACATAACACATCTCAATTCTTCTTCCGTCCCCAGCCTCTCCCCTCCTCCCCGCTCCATCCAGCTCTGGGTCCCTCCCCTTTGCAAAACCTCTGTTTCCATTTTTCCTCTTCAATTCTTCCTTTTTCTCCCCCTCCCTTTCCCTTCGCTATGCCCTCCATCTCTTATTTTAAATTGAGCATCTTTATAAGACAGGTAGCACATAGGATCAGCGTCCAAACACCGCATACAAAATCTTTAGGATTTATGGACCAAAGAAGAACATTAGAATTCCAGTTCTCCCGTGAATTCATGGGTGACCTTGGGAAGGTCATTTGATTTCTCTGGGCTTCTACAAAATGGCAGACAGACACTGAGTTACCTTTTAGGATTTTTAAAGTTGTGATGTGGGTATAACTTTAGAAACTGATGTAAGGAAGCACAGAGGACTTTTAAGTTACTTTCTGTAACATATTTCATTCAATACAATTTGCTGCAGTGGGATTTAGCTGCTTTGTTTTCTGGTAGAAATATATTAAATAATACACACTTTGTCTTTGTCATCATTTACTACAAATACAACAAACTGTAAATACAAATAAGTACAATTTTCAGAGAAGCTGGGTCCAACCCTAATTGTGTATGGAAATCATTACCTCAGACTCACACTGAGCTAAATTTTGTGTATAATTTTACCTCCCGTGTAGTCATTTTTGGATGAATGGCATATTTACCTCTCTTAAAAAGAAAAGAGACTTTGTCCCTAAATATTTGTGGAGTCACTAAAGTGTTGTATCAGCAGCTTTAAAAGATCGAACATTAACTTCATGCTAAACCTGATGTCATTTTAACTTAATTTTCATTATCCTAGCCTCAAAACATTAATCTGGGCACTGAGGTTATGAAAATTCAGAAGCAACGTACAAGGGTGATTCTGGCAAAGCCCTGGCTGTGTCAGGCAGGCTGTGGTCCTCGGCGTCCAGGGGCCGTTCCCTTCCTTAAGAGCGAGACGAGGGCGTGAGCCTGCCCTGAGGCTAAGTTTCAGCCACTCCTTAGAGCCGCAGAGGAGGCGGGCAGTTCTGGGAAGAGCAGAGGCTGAGATCACAGGCGAGGAAGGCCAGCCGCGGTCCTGCCCTCACGCCTGGGAGTCCTCTGGGAGTCGGTCAAAATCACAGGCAGAGACGCCCCTTCAGCGTCACGGCTCCCATCCCGACACTGAGAGCGAGAGGGCACCGACCAGCGTCTGCGCCTCGCCGCCCGGCCTGGTGCCCGGTGCCTGCCGCACGGCCAGGGCTCCCTCTGCTGCGCTCTCCGCCCTGGGCCGGAGTCCCCGCTTTGGGAGCGCGGCCGCGGGGGAGGGACTGGGGCTGTCCCCGCGGTGGACCGTGACAGCAAAGGGCGACGAGGGCGTGTTGGGAGCTGAGCCGGCAGACTGTATGATCAGAGCCACCGGGAGGGAAGGACACGCTAGCTAATGTCAGGGCCGCCCATTTCACCCCACTGGCTTGAGTCACCCGCTAACAACCTGGCGAGGTGAAGAAGTATTCTCCCCTCTAAAGGGAAGCACACAGGGGAGGAGGGCTACCTGTCTCGCCCCGCACGGCACCGCCTCTGTAAACACCGAAGGTGGAGTCTGACCTTGTCTTCCTCACTACACCAGCTGCTGCCTCACCGGGACACATGGAGACCCGGAGCCGAAGGTAGACACGCCGGCCTCGACGGGGCGGTAGACACGGATCGCAGCCTCCGATCTTCCCGGGGGCCGCAGGACCAGAAGAGGAGGAGGCGAGCAGCGAGCGAGCAGCAAGCGAGCAGCAAGCGAGCAGCAAGCGAGCAGCAAGCTGATCCAGACCACGGGCTGCTCAGCGCTGCGGCCCAGTCCAGAGACGCTCCAGAGCCACGAACAGTCATGTGGCCAAGGCCAGAGGCTGCGGCCGTGAGCCCTGCCCGGAGAACAGCTGGACTCACCGGGACCCTTGGAGATGGCAGACTGTGTTTAAACAGACAGCCGAGCTCCTCTGGGGCGGGGCCTCGGGGCCAAGCCCGGCCCGCGGAGCTCCGCCTGGGCAGCGCTGAGAAGCCACACCGGGAGCCCCAGACCCACCGCCGCTTCTGCCGCTCGGGCTGTGTGAGCAGAAGTCGTGAAGCGGGGATCTAGTGAGCTTGGGGGCAGCTCTGTGAACTATCACTGTTTGTTTTATATTATTTGTATACTCCAAGCAATTGTCATATAACTTCGACGGTTACGACTGAATCTTATTCCTGTTCGCGTGCCCCTACTTCAGTGCCTTTTATGACAAAAACTTAATAAATATGGGTGCTTGAATAAATATTCCTATTACACCATATATACAGGGGAATTTTAATTATACAACCAATAGAAAAAGCAAACTAGGACTCTGTGTCCTTATCTAGCCTGGTTCTTTCCTTCTTTAACAAAGACCCTAAGCTCAGAGCACACATTTACTCTGTTCAGCAGATGACCACGGTGCCCGATTTAGCTGCAGTTATGATGTCTGCCATTTACAAAGAGCTCAGTGAGGGTGATTTTCAGTTCCTTGCTCTGCTGCATTGTGCATACGCATAACTTCGTAACACAGAGCCTCTGTCTGGACTCCACAAAAATCTGACATGTTTCCAGTCCTACAAAAACCTTTCTTTTTATCTATTTAGCCAACCAAAGACAGATTTTTTAAAAAGCCATATACCTGGGGCCGGAGGGTTAACTCAGTGGTTCTGGCACCTGCCTTGCAAGCACAAGGTCCTGAATTTGATCCCTGGTAACCCCATACAGTGCTGGGGGTGGTGACTCACGCCCACCAGCCATCAATACCACATACCACAGTGCCGGGCGTGGTGGCTCACGCCTGTCATCCCAGCACTCGGGAGGCAGAGGCAGGAGGATTGCTGAGTTCGAGGCTTGCCTGGGCTACATAGTGAGCTCAGAGCCAGCCTGAACTACAAAAGTGAGACCCTGTCTCAGAAAAAAAGAAAAAACAGTCATATACCTAAAACAGGTATACACACATACATAAGGCCCCATGGCAAATTTAATTTATGACAAACTCATGAGGTAACCTATCTCATTCTGCCAAGTTCATTTAAAAACAAAATCCATCAGGGAACAACAGTGAGCACAACCCCAGAAGCTCTCACGGCTCTTCTGCTGCTCACAAGAAACCCATTACCCAGGTGTGTCACTTTCCACCGAGAAAAAACAGATTTTTACATCGTTTCTCAGCATGTTCTAGGGATTGAGAAACGTTAACAAATATCTATTAAAGCTCAATGCTGAAAATAGTCAGTGTTCATCTGAATGCTGTGTTTCCTGCCACCATCTTTTCTAATTTCAGTCTTAAAGTGTCTCATTGTCAGATTCACTTACTAGACAATAAACTCAATAAATACTACAAAAAGAGGAATTTTGTTCTGGTTGCTTGTAGCAAGCGATTCCTCACTAAACAAACCAAATGTGTGCATTGCATCACTGTCTCACTAACATTTAAGATCTAATAAATGACTGAGAATCTAAATGTTAAAAGTGTTCCTAAGATATTTGCATAGCTGGACACAGGTCAGTGCTCAAAAATCAATCACATGTTTATACACAAATAATAGATGAGTAGAGAAAGAAATTGGGGACTCAGCCCCTTTTACAATAGCACCCAGAAAAATGAAATATCTTTATCAATCTAACAAAGGAGGTAAAGGACCTCTACTCTGAAAACTACAGCACTCTGAAAAAGGAGATTGAAGAGGATATCAGAAAAGTGGAAAGACATCCTTTGTTTCTGGATAGGAAGAACCAACATCCTCAAAATGGCTTTACTCCCACAACTACTACATAGATTCAGTGTAATCTCAACTGAAATCCCAACAGTGTATTTCACAGATCTAAAGAAAAGAACCAAAAATTCATCCGGAACCACAGGAGACCTAGAATAGCAAAAGCAATTCTAGGCAGCAAGGACATGGCAGGGGGTATCACTTTCCCCAACCTGAAATTTCACTACAAAGCCACTGTGATTAAAAATGGCATATTACTGGCAAAGAAACAGAACTGAGGATCCGTGGAACAGATTACCAGAAACAATGGCAGATACACTTGACAAAGGAGCCAAACATCCTCAGTGGAGGAAAGACAGCCTCTTTAACAAATGGCGCTGGAAAAATTGGGTTTCAACCTGCCAAAGACTGATGCTAGATCCATCTCTTTCACCATGTACTAAACTAAAATCAAAGTGGATGAGAAACCTAAATATTAAAACAGAGACACTAAAACTGCTGCAAAACAGGTTAGGTAGAACTCTTGGAGACACTGGCTTAGGGAAAGACTTTCTGAACAAAACCTCTACAGCACAAGATCTACCAGAAGAAATCAATAAATAGGATCTCATCTTACTAAAAAGGTCAGTTGAATATAAATTTGTGATATAGTGAGTAATGAAGCCTCAACCTAGATTTACAAATAAAATCTATGGTAAGTATTGCCAAAGTTTGTTCTAAACTTACCAGCAAGAACAACAGAATGCAACACATAGACACAACATGTTTTCAAAGTCGCTGTATGAGAACAGTTACACACAGCATGAAGCATTCATAAAATGTCCCCAAAAGACTCTGAGGTATGCTACTGAATCCTAGCAAGCAATTTTATTTTCTCTTTTTTAAAAACCCATGAATAGGAAAAATTAAAGGCATATTGCCTGCATCCAGTGCTAATCCATGATTTAAAAAAAATCCTGCCAAACTAAAATTAAAAAGAAAGCAGTATTAATAAGCATATGAAATATAGCCTTCACTTGGGACAACTTTGTAATGGATTAGCAATATTAAAGACCCTGAAACAGATATGACCTAATTTTTCCTGCAAAAGAAAAAAAATTAAAAAAGTTTCTTGGGAGTAATCCTTGTCAGTGATTAGCTGGGAGTCAATTAGGCAGTTGTCATCTCTACAGAAGAAGCTGCTCTTTAAATTTACTTATTCATTTAATAAACAAACGTGCATTTTAGCCCGGACCGTGTGATGTGCTGAGAAGCTGCGTAAGCAGCAGAAGTGGCTCCAGCTCCAGAACCCGCTGATTGAGCGCTCACCTAGCGATGGCCAGGAAAGGAAGAGCCAGAGCAAACAGCGGTACCCCTTCCAGGTCCCGCTTCCGGCAGCTCCCATCCAGCCAGGCCCCAAATCCCAACGGCACATCCAGCCTTAGAGTCAATGGGACGTTAATCCACTCAGCTTCCGAAGCTCCGTCCCTGAATACGTGAGGCCTGGGGAGGACATTTTGGATCCTGAGCTGGAGCAGGGAAGAGATGCTCCCTATATTCTGTTCACTTACTACTAGCGCTACGCAAGGTGTGTATTTCTTGGTATTCTTTTCCAAGCCTTATCTTTCGTGACCGTCAAGATTAATAGTTTCTTATCCAGAAGAGAGCCCAGAAAATCAAAGTAGTAGGCAGGTACAGGACTGTCACTCTTTAAAAAATGCCGTGACTCTGGTGGTACTGTGGCCACACAAAATAGAATTTGCCTGTGTGGAGAAGATGGCTGCCCCCTAAAAGAAGAAGTATTTTTGTTATTAGGAGATGGAATTTATACCATAGCACCAGTTCTTCTGTGGGTGGGCTAGCCCCAGGTGTTACAGGTTAAGAATCACTATGTTGAAGTTTGTTGGTGAGTCAGGCTTGCATACAAGTCTGTCTTGGCCCCACTATCAAATCTTGTGGGCCAAGAGTCAGGAAGATGTATCTCCCAGAGGAGACATGAAAGTGGTCTTTTCAAAATAGAATAAAATTGAAAAAAAAAGCAAGTAAATTTGAATGGATGAAACAAACACAAACCAAGACCAGAAAAATGTAAGGAACCAGCCTTTACCTCTCAGGATGAGAAACTAAGACAAACTGTCTCTGCAGAGCAGCACTGTGGGAAACCGTAGATTGAACCTGTGATTTTTCTTTGCACAAGTGAGATAATACACAGGAGGGAAGAGAAATAAAAATTTTAGCCTTCTAGTGGCAGATAGGATGCTAGGCAATTCCTTTAGGCACTGCAACTTTGGGCTTTACTGAAATCTTCTTTGAAAGTTACTAAGTGAGGCTATTTTGTTATTCATTCTGAATCACTGTGTTGACACTTAGAATTTCTTAATTATGTTCAGGAAAAATCAACAACCATTTGGGTTTTAAAAATGAATATTTGATCAATTCAACAATGAACGAGGAAATGGGAAAATAATTGTATTTTAACTTTCATGTTATTCCTGCTGTCAGGTCACCAGAGATTGTGTCTGGTAGGAAATTGAGTCAACATAATGGGATCTGGTGACTAAGGGATCTGTTCTTTTTAAGGCCCTCACGAGACTCCACAGGAGAATCTGTCTACGTGCATTAGCCACTGTAACTGTGAGTCATACTTGATTCACAACAAGCTCCAAAGAGACTTAGAAGAAGTACAGGTGAGAGGTGATAGATCCTAAAAGCTACAGATAAAGTTCACATCGATCCATATGAAGAAAAAAGCTCAGTGTAAACACACACGTTTGAGCTTTGACCCATAGTTTGGGTCTATCGTCATGGTGAAGTGTGGGATGATCTTTCTCTTCTGTAGTTTTGGAAGCACTTTCCTTCAGGAAAATTGCATTTCTCACCATAATCTAGGCTTCTATTAACTTGGAACCTTATACTAAACTGTGGGTGAAATGGGGCACTCACAGGAGCCCGTCGCTGGGGCCACATCCCCAGGGAGCAAGGACACAGTCGCTGAGGTAGCAGTCAATGAGCAGGAGTCGCACCGGGCTCTTCACCATCACGGCCTCTGTAGCATCTTCCCAGAAGATGGCTGGGCTTGGAGCGTGTCCTTCCTGCCTGAGCTCATTACACTGTGGAGCTGGACCAGCCCCACTCGTGGGAGCGTCCAGTACAAGTTGAGCAGAGTGAGAACAGCTTGTGACCCGCGGGCACCTGTGCTGTCCCTGCCCAGAGTGACTGTGAACCCGTGGAGTCATGTGACAGACAATCACACAGCCTGGCCTTTCGCCCCCGTTGGATTCTATGTGCTCTCATGATCCTTTGTCCTCCCAATGATCCTACCAGAGACGGGGACTCTTTAAAGAGGAAATAGTCTTCAAAGCTTTATTCTTATATCCTCGCCGGTTTGACTGATGACACAGCTGCTAATAAGATTAGTGCCTTCCCTTCTGCTCATTTTCTAGCAGAATTAGTTGCTGCTTTTATACCCTCTGCTGCTAATTTTCCTGGCAAAGCTCTTGAGGATTCCGGCCTAATTTTCTGCTACTAGAAGCAGAACTGCCATTGCAGTAGGTCACCTAACATTAACTAATTCCTTTAGGGGAGATCTTGAAGAAAAAAACAAATATCAAATACAGATCACAGACAATTCCTCAGACAAAGAAGCTGATTTCTCTGAACTATATGATTCCTATTTCCCCGCAGCCTTATGTCCAAGTGTTATTATAAGTGTGTAACATATTACTAACAACAATCTACAAGTTATATCATCTTATACTATTTTCTGGTTCACTATGGTACATATTCAAACATAATCTAGCAGTATACCTGCCACACTGAATATACATTTCAAATTTTGACAGGAAACAAAAACATTTTAAGGTTCATTGACATCTGTGCATTTAAATCATCTTTTATGCACTCAGAGCTCAAAATATACAGTCTGGGGATTATATAGGCAACTTTCAACTTACTCTGACTTGTTTATCCCTTATACTTTTGAACTTTAACCAGAATAATGGAGGAAAACGAGAGTGGTGACACATTTCAAATTCCTTTAGATACCAGTATCGGTGCAAAGGGAGATGTCTCAACGGGCCTCTGTCCTGCCAACTGTGAGGAGAACTGGGGACAGGCAGGGTCCAGGGACATCCTGACGCCATCACGGGGGCACGTATCCTTAGCATCATCTCATCCGCAAAACAAAGATCCCTTAGGGGAAAGAATGCTATTGGTAGCAGAACTTGGACCTCAGCACTGAGCCATTCCAGTGAGGAGGAGAAATTTGTAATTTGAGACTCCTAGTTGACAGTGGGAAAATGCTGGCCCAGACTGGCGACAGGAGCCGTAGGACCTCTATCTTTTGGGAGATGAAAGGCCAATAGCAAACATTGTAGATTTTGCCTCAGGATATTAAAGGTACAAATCAGATTCTGGCAATACTCTTTCCCTAGATTATTGGTTAACAAGCATTCGTGATGTTAATGAAACAGCAGAGCCCCCCCCCCCCGGGAAACACACAATAAGCATGTAACTCCACAGTATAGTGTGGAGCCACAGCTAATTTAGATAAGTGACGTGAGGGCCGTGGAAATAAGACCATTAATGGGATAAAAGCTCAATAAGGTGATAACACAACTCACAAATCAGCACTACCAGATGCCCTAGAGTGATGTGTAATTGGCATAATAGTCTAGAATGGAAAGCACCATACATTAACCAGCCTATGGATGTATTCATTTGGGAAGCAATGTAATCGTAGAAAATAGCAATTAATGTTGGCTAGTTACAAAGTTGTGTTTAAATTTGTAATTATTTATAATTGATTGCAGATTTGGAAAGATACTGGGAGCTTAAATGGGCACCACAGCAAAGTAACATAGTAATAGCATAGCCTGCTGCACTCCACAGAGAGGAAAGAAGGGACAGAGTGTCGTTTACAGAGAATCTACAACCAGCACATTGTGATGAGAATGCTTTTCTAATACTGTTTGGCCCAAATTCACATATCAGTCACAATGTCATGACTTAACTCTGGCCTAAAGGACATAATCATCGATATGTATCAGAAATTAATAATGATTTGTCTTTCACTTTAATAAATTAGAGAGAATTTGACATTATCATTTAAGCTAAAACTGTTACTTCTCGTGAATATGTCATATGGTTTCTTAAGTAATGTCAGAGAAAAGTTACCTGATGAATCAGAAGTTTTAAGTAGTAGGTCAAGAGAAGGGTTGTGTTGGGGGCAAAGTGTTTCTCAGTGTGAGGATGAAGTTGATTGTTTGATGGGGCCTGGAGAGGCCCAGATATTTGGTTACTGTTGTCCTTGGGCGTGTGTGGGCGTGTCCAGAAGAGGCCCAGGCCGAAGGTGAACTGAGTAGGCCACAAGCTTCTCCGATGTGGGCGGGGCCTCCTGTCTGCTAAGAGCTCGACAGGAAAGGGCTGAGGAAAGTGGACATTTCCTTCTGACTTCTTAACCTGGAGTGGGGCGTGGATCTTCCTTCCCTTTGGTGTTCCTGGTCCTCGGGGCTTCAGACTCAGACTGGAATCTGCAACACTCGGCTTATTTCAGGATTTCATGGGGCTCCGGCTGAGAGCCAGACTTTTGTGGGATATCTCAACCTCCCCAACTGTATGAGCCAATTAACAAATCTTATTTTGTGAATACACACACACAGACACACACACATAAATACAGACACACTCATTATGTATTTCTGTGGTGAACACTATACTCAGTTTATCTGTTCATAGAACATCCATTTTTTCATGCAATACTCATTACTATATCTCTTGAAATTCTGTAATGTGCATTTTTTTTTTTGACTGATCAGCACTTGAACCCTTTTCCTATTTGGGAGAACTTACCATATGAGGAAGGGTTTATCTCACTCTACACAAGTTGAAAACATCTGAGAGACATTTTTTCCAATCTCCTGGAGGCATTTTTTTTTTCTGATCTCCCAAGTAGCCAGTACATAGACAGAACCTGAAGGCGTAGCTAATCTAATGAGCCTGCCCTAGACTTTGATCCAGAAAATGGGAACAGTAAGGCCAAGGATTGATCTTGGCCAGGCACATACGGAGACCACAGGCTCCACAGCCTGTCAACACTAGTCCGTTTCCCAGACCCAAGTAGCTGGGTAAACCCCCTACTGGCTGTGCCCACGGCAGCTGCAGGGGCATCATACTCCAGACCATTTGGAGACTCAGTTCAGGGCATTTCCCCTCACGTTACATAGACCCCAAACCTTGCACTTGAGCTTTCTGGGAGACTTTATGATCTACCCAATATCCTTTAATTAATTTTCTCGTTCAATCAGCCAGAGTTCTGTGGCTTATGATTATAAACCTCAACTGAAATGAATGACCATAGGAAACATAGTTCTATGTTATTTTTAAAAATAGTTCCATAGGACAGAGGAGAATTAAATAAAAAGAAGTAGGAAAGAACTGGATACTACTATTAACTAACACTGCAGCTTAGGCTTTTATTATATATGGATATTGTCAGTACAACGGAAAAATGGAAAAACAAGTCTCAGAGAGACCTTGCCTGAAGTCAGTAAACAACAGCCAGAAAATTCAGCTCTAATTCTTTTGTACATATATCAAGAAAACAAAGCTAAGTAACATTAGCAACTTAGATTAGAGGATCCAGATTTAAATAGTTACACCAGGTAATCAGGACTTAGCATTATAATAGCAAAGACCATGGTGAACAGGCTTGAAACTGGCTTAGCAATTGCACATTAGACCAACTGTCCTTCTACGTTTGCCTAACAAAGTGAAGATTCTTTAAATTTTATTTTTAATTGAGAAATAATAATTATATATTATATTTATGAGATACACTGTTGATGACTCTAGTAACAATGTGTAGTGTACTTCAGAATTATTAAAAGGGCAGATTTCAAATGTTCTCCCCACAAAACGCTGAAGGTAATTAAGAACCTTCAGTGCTCAGAGAGGCAGAGCTAGGATGTATTAAGGAGGAAATAACCCTGCCAATTAGCTACTATGATTGACAGGAACAATGCCATGTGCCTGAGGGCACTTGTGGCTGTCAAAGGGACTGGTTATAAACTCATGATTGACAGATTAGATTTTAAAAAAGCATTCATTTAGTACTTAAACATTGACTTTCCTTGTAACCAATGTTTCAAATGCATGTTAGTCACTTTCAGGTTAAAAAGTCTAGACAAACACTATGTTACAAATGAAGAAATACAGTTCGTGTGAGAGGGGTGAGAGGAAATGCGTCCTGCGCTCCTGCTGGCCCTCTGTCCAGGTGGGTTTGGAAGGAAACCTGGCTGTTGACCTGATGTTACGCTGTGTATCAACTGTCAGGCCGTGGGCTTTAAGACTTAGAGGAAGACCTTAAGTATACAGACACCCCTCTGTGTACACAGGCTGTATGTGTATGGATTCGACCAAGCTTGCCTAGGGGAGAGAGAGAGAGAGAGAGAGAGACAGAGAGAGAGAGAGAGAGAGAGAGGGAGGGAGGGAGGGAGAGAGGTTTGTCTGTACTGAACATGTGCAGTTTTTTTAGCTTTGTTGTTATGCCCTAAAAAAAAGTCTATTTACATAACATTTACATTGTATTTGATTCTAATTGGGTGTTATCTAGTGGTGCTATCTAGATTTCAAGCACACAGAAGGATAGGAATAGGATTTTATATAAGGGACTTGAGCATTTGCACATCATTTAACTTAATTTATTCTTTAGCTGATGCTTAAAAACAAAACTTGCACCTAGCTTTCTGAAAAGTACAGTTCATTGGCATCATCTGTGGTCACCCCGCTGTGCAATAACACTCCAGAACTGCCTGCTCTCTTCTAACTGTAACTTAATACTCATATCCCACCCCCCCGTCTCCCCAGCCCCTAGTAACCACCATTCTACTCTCGACTTCTGTGAGATCTGCTGTTTTAGATTTCTGCGTACGGGTGCGAGCCTGTGGTACTTGTCTTTCTGTGCCCAACTCACTTGTTTACCTTAGCCATCTGCAGTCCCATTCACGTTGTTGCGAATGACCGAATTTGCATTCTTTCTACTGACTAAAGAGCATCTCACGTTATGTTTCACATTTTCTTCATCCATTCAGCGGCTGGTCAACACCTCCGTTGTGTCCATTGCTTAGGTTACTATGAGTAGTGCTGCACAAACACAAGGGAGTACGGATATCTCTCGGACACACTGATTTCATTTGTTTTGAGAATGCACTCAGGAGAGGGATTACTGGCTTATACGTAGTTCTAATTTTCAATTTCTTTCCATACTATTCTATAAGGTCTGAACTCATCGCATTCCCACCTAAAGGGTTCTCTGGAGGGTTTAAGGTGTTTGTGTCCTTGTTCCCCTTCATTCTTACCAGTGCATGTTACCTTTAGCCTCTATTCTATTGGGATTAAGATCATATGATGATTATGGTTTCAATTTGTATTTTCTTAAAATTGAGAGGTGCTACATATTTTTTCATATTCTTGTTGTTCATTTGTATTCCTTCTCTTGAGTAATGTCTACTTGTATCTCACACACATTGTATAATCAGGTATTTGGTTTTTGCTATTGAGTTCTTGGAATTCCTCATATATTCTGAATGTCATCTGTTGTCGGGTATATAAGATACAAACGTTTTTTAGATTATCTCTGTGCTCTGTTGACATTTCCTCTACTGTAATGAAGATTTTTCATTTTTTAGGATTTTTAGTAATTCCATTTGTCTCTTTTAAATTTTATTTCCAGTGTTCTGTACGTTTTTGTCTAAAAACTTCTTGCCCATTCCAATGTTCTAAGAATTTCCCTATATTTTCTCCTAGTAGTTTTATAGTTTTAGTCTTAAGAATTTAATGTATTTCAGTTTTTTAAATAACTGATGAAAGACAAAGGTCTAGTTTCATTCATGTGGATATTTAACTTTTCTGGCATGATTAATTGAAAAGACAATCCTTTCCCCGGTTGTGTTCTTGACAGCCTTGTTGGGAATTAATGTCTATAAATGTACAGTCTTACCTCCAGGTTCTCTATCCTGCCCCACTGGTCTGTGTCTGTGCTTTTTGAGCGTGCCCAGGTTTGGGTATCCAAGGGGGTCTTGGGACCAGTGCCCGCTGAGCACCAAAGGACAACTACTCCTAAAGAAGCGTCACTTTCTTCTAGCACTTAACTGTTACACTTTAATTTCTCTACCTTCTAATTTTTCATACCATTCCCACAGCTAACCCATCTTTAACAGCATCAAAACTATCTTTCCTTTATTTTGTGCACAAATTAAAAAGCACATATATTTTATTATAGCCTCATTTTTCTTACACAAAGAGTGGCTCATTGCACGTATATTCCTTTGGCACCTTCTTTTTTAATTTAGGAGTTTTTATCAGTTCATGGAGATAATTCTAATTATTTTTTACAGCTGGAAAGTTTTCCAACGTGTAGGTTTATTTCATTCATAGTTTATTCACCTACTGTCATGTATGTGCATTTTTGTTGTTTCCAATATTTTGGACTTACAAAGAAGATTATAATAAATGATCTTGCTCATATACATTTTTGTAACATTGGAAGTATATCTTCAAGATCTACTGTGGTCTCAATGTTAACATCACCCCACAATCTATGTGTTGAAATTAGAAAATGACGGTATTCAGAGGTAAAGTCTTTTGTGTGTGGGGGGGATGATTATTCAAGGGTGAACCCTCGTGAATAGGGTGAATGGCCTTGTGAAACAGGCACAAGACAGCTCACCCCCTCCTTTTGAGACAGGGTCTAAGAATATAATGCAGGCTGGTCTTGAATTCACTACATAGCCCAGCCTGGCCTCAGATTTGTGGTAATCCTCCTGCTTCAGCCTCCCAAGTTCTAGGATTGATTACAGGCACGCACCATCAGGCTTGGCTCATTCCTCTTTTCTACCATGGGAGGACACAGTGAGAAATGAAAATCTCACAGTCAGAACTTGGGCTTTCATTGGACATTGAACCTGACAGCATCATGGCCTTAGACTTGCCAGCGTTCAGAATTGTGAGAAATATGTTTCTATAGTTTATAAAGCCATTGTGTATATAGTGTTTTCTTCCACAGCCCATTATGTCCTATAACTTGTCATTGCGTGTGTATATGAAGGTCACTGACTTTTGTATGTTAACTTGCTAATCTGTCATGTCCTTCAGGTTATTTGAACCCCTACAATCTTCTAAAATTTTCTAGATATGCTATTTTGTAGTCTGCATATAAAGATAATTCCTCTTCATCCATTTGTGTACATCTACATAATTTTTATAGTATTATTGCACTTCCCAGTAACCCCACCAGAGTCAAATAGAAAAAGATAGTAATTCTACCATCAGTGAAAATGCCTCCACTGTCTCTCCCATTAAATAATGTGCTACGTTGCTGTAGACATGTATGTAGCTGTATGTGCATATAAATTATATTCAGAAAGTATTTCTAAATTACTAATATTTAATATATTTATTGTAATGGGTTTTGAATTTTATCATAGGCATTTTCAGCACCTGTGGAGAGAATCCTGTGGGTTTTTTCCCTTCAGTCATTAATATAGTACATGCTATTAATGAATTTCCTGGTATTTCACAAGTCTCCCATTACTAGAATAACAACAACTTCACCATAGTGTGTTTCTTAATATGGCACTAGATTATGCTTTCTAATTTTGCACCAGTAGTCAAGAAGATATTAATTATACTTTTCTTTTACATTCTTTGCCTTTCTTTCATTTCTAATTCTCTCTCATCTTACTTTTCTTCTTAATTTATATTCTTTTGTCTTTCATTTAGGCCCATTAAATTTTCATCTGTAATCTACTCTTCCTCCCGTGCTGGTAATTTATTCTTTCCTTGTCAGCTATTTCTGCCTTTTTCATTCCCTTCCTGAGTTCAGTCAAGTCCATTTTTATTTCTTTCAGTTTTATCCATTTCTGTTCTTAGGCTTTTAAACTTCTAATACAAGGTATTTCTTTCATATTCTCAAATATTTGAACCATTATATAAATTTTACCTGGAGTGGGGCTCAGACATTCTGCTGCTTCAGGATTTGTCTTATGGAGTATGAGGGCTATTTCTCAGTTGATAAATGTAAAATTTTCTTCCCTGATTCTTTACAATGATTGTATATAAAGTTGTTGATACATTCTTTTATTTTTGTGGTATGTGGTGATTTATAAGACTTCTCTGTGAAAGATAACATCTTGCCATAACACAAGTTGCTTACATTTTAGACATCATTTGCTCATGTCTTCCAGGGGTGGGAAGAAAAACCCACAGTCCCCCAGCATTGTGCGTCTGCTCTTGCAGGACCCTAAAATGTACCCCTTTTGCTCCTTTTCATTACCCAGTTGGAAAGGATGCTTGCTTTCCCTTTCCCCTTTATCTTTTCATTCTCCTTTTAACAACATGTTTTGAACAATTCCTTTTACAGGGCTCCGGACCCTTTCTATGACACCTGCTCTGAAGTCCTTTCCCTATAGTTTGTGCTGTGCTCTGCCCAATGCTGTTATGATCGTTATATACAAGGGTGCACTTAGCCTTTTC
>PVIC010034710.1:0-19552 GCA_004025085.1 Thryonomys swinderianus | reverse complement strand
CCTCCCGTCTCTGCCTCCCGAGTGCTGGGATGACAGGCGTGAGCCACCACGCCCAGCATTATATGTGGTAACCGGGGATCGAACTCAGGTCCTTACGCTTGCGAGGCAGGCGCCGGAACCACTGAGCTAACCCTCCGGCCCTAAGGCTTCCCTCTTGACGTCCTCCAAAGCCTCACGTGGGAGGCTTGCGTGGGGCTTTTCCCAGGTGGCTGGATCTAGGGTCTGTGCTTCAAGGATCAAGGGTGGATCCTGAGATTGGCTCATGGTGCTGTATTAGGATCAAGGTTGCCCGCCCCGGGTGTGAGCGCTGCTGCCACACGGATGCATATCCTGGATAAGATACAAGGGACAGGAAAAGAGTTGCTGCTTGTTGTGTGCAGCTTGTGCCTGCCATAAACTGTTTCTCCTCTGTGATGCGCCCTCTGCCATAGCACCTTGCCTTGGAGTTGATCGACTGTGAACTTGAGCCTCTACTAACGCCAAGCCAAATAAACCTTTCCTCCTCTGACATTGGCTGTCAGGTATTTTGGCTCACCAACAAGAGAAAAATGACTAGGATAATAATCTCAGCAAAGCCTTGGGACATAGGCCAAATGCAGACAAATTTTCTGCCAAAGTGTAACACGTGGCCTCTGGTTCAACTGCCAGTAGAGTCTTTTTCTCCCAACTAAAGTTTCCTGAGCCTGGCCGTTAATGCCCACTTTCCTATCAGTGCTCTGCTCTGCTGGGCTCTGACTAGAACCTCCCTCCAAGCTCTGTTCAGAGCATTTGTTTGCTTCTGTCGCCCACATCGCTCAGCTTTGCCAAATGCGTCCCGCGAGCCAGTTCAAATACTTGTAAACCTCATGGTCAGGCACAGTCACAATAACGGCCTCATTCTCAGTACCAATCTTCTGTAGCAGTCAGCATTCCTACTGCTGAGACATAATACCCGACACTTGTAAATTAAAGGAAGAAAGATAAAACTTGGCTTATATTTTAAGGTGATTTAGCCTATAGTTGCTGGCTCTGGGGCAGAAGCTTCATGGCAGAAGGGCACGCGAGCCGTAGCAACTTAGATTTTGGCGGCCAAGAGCCAGAACAGAACGGGGGTCCCGAGGCAGGTGTGGTAAGCAGACGCAGGTCCCAAGACCATGACTTTGTGGTTCACCTCGACAGACCCGGAAGTGTGTCCACCAAACCCCTAGGTGGAGCCCAAAGCCAGTCAAATTGACAGCACACCCTAATCACTAGTATATGTTCGACTGCACTTTGTAAGGGGAGGGGAAGCAACAGGGGTCAAATGGGTTTAGGGATCTATAAAATGCATGATTGTGGAAGATATTATGGTAAGTGGAATTAATTGGAAAAAGAAAAAAGTGTATTATCTCATTTATGTACAGAATCTTTAAAACATTTAAATATATAGAGATGGAAAACTAAAATGTGGTAATTGGGTGGAGATGAGGAAAGAGAGAGATATAAATCAGAGGAAACAAATAGCTTATATTTAGGATGAACAGGCCTAGAGATCTGGCATATAACATGATTAAACTGTACCATTTAAGCGGTTCACACAGAATGAGATTTTAGCTGTGACTATGAAATCAAAATGAAATATGTGAGATGGTTCCCTCTTAATTTGTTTTATTACAGTTACCATTTTTATCTACATTTACTACAAACCTCATACTGTGTGCATTCAATATACACAATAAAGTTTAAAATCTAATTTAAAAATAGGTTTAAAAAAATAAATCTTTCAGGTACCACATCCTTCTACTGTCATATAACTGAAATAATATTCCACACAATTTCTTTTCATTTTTATTAGTTCATATTAATTATACAGGTAACAGATTTCATAGCAGCTTTTTACATTAACATGATTACTAAGCTTGGGCGCAGATCACAGGGCTTCAAGGAGGAGAATCAGGACACTGTGCCCACGAATGACGGGGTCACAGCGAGGCGGAGAATATGCGTCCGCAGGGAGACACCGCTCCGGGCAGCTGTCAAGTCCTCTCCTCTGGCCGTCATCCGGGCTCCTGGAGAAGAGTCAGCGCGGCACGGAGGAGACTCCCTGCGCCCCTCAGACCCAGAAGGGCAGTGGGCAGGGCTGGTGGCCGCTCCAGGAAGCCCTGGTAGTTCCAGAGGGGTGCAGCTCGTGCCAGGGCTGCCGGTCCTGAGGAGTAACCCGGGTGCAGGAGCGTGACGGTCCCAGGACTGAAGCAAGGCCCGTTCGTCGCTTCAGTGCTGCTCACAGTCTACCGTCCGCTCCTGGGGCCACGTCGCAGCCGTCCGGGGCTGTCTTGTGTTTGGAGACGACTTCACAGTGGCACACACTCCCACTGGTGCCAGTCACAGGGCATGGCCACATGGTGCAGTTGGCGACTTATTTTCTGCATTGTTTTGTTGGCTTTGTCTGCATGGTTGTATGCGGGGAACCCAAGCTTTTCTAGAGTCTGGGTCTGGGTATATAAGATATAAGAGACAAGGCCCCGGCCCCGGTACTCAGGCCTAGTGGCTCCCATTCGCAACTCTCCAGTCTGGTCCATCAGGGCCCAGGACACAGGGACCTTCTCAGGCCCCAGCAGACAGAAGCTGGGAAAGGTCTGGATACAGCGTTCAATGAATCTCTGGCTCCTTTCGTTACCACCAAAATGCCATAACTTATTCACCAAGGCAGCATGGGTAACATCCAGCGATGAGAGTTTAAACATCTCTTGATTACTGTTGAGAAGAAAGGAAAGAACAGCCCATAATATCAGATACACTCCCCCCCCCACACCAGAATTCCCTTGAGAAGCAGGTAGGGAGACAGGAAGTGGTACAGCCTCAGCGGCCAGGCTGGGCCCCTAATCTGACCAGCTCTGTGACTCTGCAGGTAACCTGTGTCTCTGCCTCCAAGTTTACTTGGATAAAATAAGGATACGAATAGCACCTGTGTTAAAAGGTGGAAATGAATAAGAGTGATTGCAAGGAGGTTCACAGAGTACAGTGACACACAGACAAAGCAAGTTCCATAGAAATTAAGGGGTGTTTTCAACGTTGCTACGAGACTTCACAGACAGTACGGCAGAGGACATCATCCCCACCTTTCGTGTAAGAGAAGTAGCCGAACAGAAAACGAGTAAGGACCACAAAGCACGTGCTAAGGGGCACAAGGCTGGGGTGTGAGACTCGGGCCCTTGGAAGAGCGCGTCTGACTGCCCGTGGCCATCGGCTGGACACACTGGGAACCCGGAGAACAAGCGGACTCCTCGGAGACCTGACGGCTCCGTGACGGCACTCGGAGTGCGAGGACCACCGCGGTGGGGTCACGGGCCCCCAGAGGCGCCCTGAGAGTCTGCCGGTGGGGCTCGATCGAAACGCAAGCCACAGTCATGAGGTGGCCGAGCCAGCCATCCCGGATCCCGCCTCCTGGAGCAGGCGTGTTGCCTTCCGGCCTGGCTCTCTCGGGCTGAGCCGGAGGCTGCCCCGGGACGCGGACGAAGTGCTTTCCCGTTGTGCCGTCGTGCACATTGCGCCGTGAGTGAAGCTCTTCCACTCACGTTAACACCATGGCACAGGGCATCTGCAAGTAAACTCTCACCATCATTTTACGCTAGAAATAAACAGGGAGAGGTACATATTTTCTTTCATGGAAAATCTTTTCTGTGCTCCCATCAAATGTGAATTTATTAAGAAGCTACTAGGTGCCAGCCACCGTTTGTCTCCTGGGGAACTGTGGATGATACAGAGAAAATGCCTACTGTATGGGGCTTTTAATATGGCGGGGGGTTCAAACAACAAACATAGATACTTAGGCTGTTTTCAGATACTGATAAGTGCAGTAAGTAAAATTCAGGCTTCACAATGAGGATTGATGAAAGAGGAATCGTTTTAGATAAAATACTCTAATAACTGCAGAAGAAATAAATTTGAAAGTATAGACGATGATAACAAAAAGAAAACTACAGGAAGATAACAGGAGATGACATTTCAGGCAGGCGGCAAAGGCACCACCCACAGGTTCGGGGGCAGCGGATGGGACTCCAGCGGCAGAAGGGAGATCAGCGCTGCGAGCAGGAGTGTGGAGCTAGAGACACGGGGGCCAGTGGGGCGGCGGAGGGTCTTGTTTCACCTATACAGAAATTCCGTTTCACGGGGCGCCACCGAAGACACCGATGGCGTCACGCAGGGAGAGCGCGGCGCCCCCGGGGCGACCAGGTGAGCACCTGGAGCCGGCCGGAGGTGGGCAGGGGGGACGCGGAGAGAGGCCAGGACGGGACTGGCGGGCCGGTGGGACTTCGCACAGAGTCCTCAGTCGAACTCACACGACCCGGGGCGCCTCAGAGTCAGGCCGCTCCCTCCGCGGGGCCAGCAGGAAGGGCGCCAGTCCCCGACCGTCTTCGGCATCATGGAGAGAACGCACTGTGTCTTCTTGACCTTCGCCGATGTAGCAGCTGCAACACTTTGTGCGGCCTCGTCCAGGGCGGACTGTGGACCTGGGAGAGCAGAGAGCACGGGTAACTGTCACAGGGCACCGCACCAGTCTCGCCTCGGTCGGGGCCACGTCCTGTAGGTGCCACCACGTCACCCCTTGAGAGTGCTTTCTGTTACGTAGAACAAATAATCCCAGAAATCCCGACGATGACTCTGCAGTCAAAGGAGAAATGATATTTAAATTATAATGGCCAACCTTGACTTTGTCCGTGGCATCTGTCAAGGCATCAGTCTCTTACTACCTCGTGTAGCCCCTTCCTGAGCCCTACAGTGCAGGTTTTTGTTATCTTCGTTTTTATAAGTGAAGACACAGGGTAATAGAGAAGCGACCTGCTCAAGAGTGTGGAGCGCGAATCTGAACAAGAACGTGCCCTTCGGACTTACTCAGAGAGTACGCTCCTCACTGTGGGACCTGTGGGTGGGCAGGCCACGGGGAGCCGGGCCACGGGGAGCCGGGCCACGGGAGCCGGGCCACGGGGAGCCAGGCCACGGGAGCCGGGCCACGGGGAGCCTGGCCACGGGGAGCCTGGCCACGGGGAGCCGGGCCACGGGAGCCTGGCCACGGGGAGCCTGGCCACAGCGAGCCGGGCCACAGGGAGCCGTCCCTATCATTTCAGGAACGGAAGCCCTGCGGGGACGTTCTGTTCGCACACCTCATCATCCTGAGGGACCCTGAATTTGTCACACTAGAGAGCCCTCGTCTAACGGGAAAGTGCCTTTTCCACACCCCCTCACTTCAGCCCGTTGTCTGCAACCCAAACTCTACAGCTTACACTGCTGACGGTCAGCACGAGGCGTGAGCACTAGGGGCGATTCGGAGGTCCAGCAGAAGGAAGAGAAAGTGGCAGGGCAGCGTGCCCAGGGTGGCGGGCAGCGACCCTACGGAGCTCAGCACCCAACACACATCCCAGGGTCCTTACTCTGGATTTGCAAGTGTTGTTTCCAGTTGATGACTTCTGATTTTCCAAGAAATTCCTGGCAGCCTTTGGGATCCTTAGAAAAGATTTGGCAGGTGTTGGTGTAGGGATCAAGGTCATCTGTCATCTCCTGTTTTTTGGCGACATGGAATAAGTCAAATCACTAATACCAGGTCATTTGAATATTTATTATTTAGCTTTTATTATACTTTTATTTGATGAAGTGAAATATAAATTTTTTACACATTTTATTATCCCTGAATCATTTACATCATGAAACCAAGTCAAGTACTATGTTTGCTCTATGTTTTAAAAATCTCATTTCACCAAATATTTCTATATTGCATGCATTTAATTTCAACCAAAAGTGCACTGGGTTAAGAGGTATTCCTTCACACCTCTGTGGTCTTTAGGAGAAAGAATAAAAGTGATCTTCTCCAAGGCAAGCTTTGATCGCAAGACTAAAACTATTCTGTTTCAAAGAGTATTAGAACAAATTATTTTGAGCATGCTAGTATTCAAATTGATATGACAAACCTTGTAGTATAAGAATTTCCTTTTACACCTCAGAAAACTTTACAAAATGAGGTCACACAATATCTTTAAAATGTAGATCACAAACTGGCATCATTTAAAAGACCAGTTTGATTTTCTAGCAACATCAAAACATAAAATTTCTTCAAAAATGCATTCTCAAAGATAAGAAATAAGAGATGGCAATATTTGAAGCAGGACCAAAGGAAAAATACCTAAACAGGGTAGGACAGCTGGAAAAGTTTTCACGGAAATGTGCAGAACTATCGCAGCTCAGCAATAATACAACTGACAGCCAGAGTCTTAAACATAACATTTTAAAATACTGTTATGTGTGTGTATATTGCAGACAGCAATATACATATTGCATATACCATGGTGTTATGAAGTACATATGGTTAGTAAAACAGGTTACTACGAAATGGCGAGTACTGTTCTGAGAAAAATTAATAGGTCCATCGCTTTACATTGTTGCCCTGCTTTCCTTTGGATGTGGGGTTGTGAGACGCTCCCTCTTGCAGAGGCCACTCTACCTATTGACTCCAGGTTGTGTCAACCGTCCAAGCCAAGGCACATCCCTTTTTATGTCAGTAGATGGAGAGAACATCAGATCTCTGATCTGTGCTGGACAATACCCAGCAGGGAAGGGTTAAAGAAACCCATTGCGCTTAACACCAGGACTTTCAGACCCAGCATTTCTGAACACGGCACAAGCCGGCTTCTGTTACGGATGGCAGAACCCATGTCCTCTCCAGCCTGAGTTTGATCTTCTCAGGGCATATATATCTGGCCCATTCCCTGTCCACAGCTGTCTCCTGTGGTGTCTCCCTGCGGTCACTGTGGGAGGGTTACACTGGAAGCCCTGAAGGGAAGGTGTTTTGTAGTTTTTCCAAAGCTCAGTCATAAACAGTCAAGCCTTCCTAAAATGTCCCCTGTCAAACACGTTCTGGCCGGTGTAGTGGGCGCTGTACAGGACCGTCTCTCCAGCAGTTGCCTACTGTTTGGAAGAAGTCACTTTGGAGCCAAACTCCATGCTGCTTTTCCAGTTCACATCAGCCGAGGGCTCCTCCCTCCTCTAACCAGCACCACCCGCCGTGTCTGCCGTTTCTCCCTGGAGGCGCAGGCCCTTGTAGTTTACTTTGTGTTTGAGAAAATAGTTTTTTTCCCCCAGAAACCATAGTAAGCATCTAGATTATTTCATTCTTTTGTATACATTATGGTCCATTTTCCCCATTTGTCTATAGGTTCTATTTTTTCCGTTAGTTCCTTCTTGACTCTCAGCAGTCCAGTTATTTTTTTGTTTGTCAAGCTATTGTTTTCCAGATGTCTGGATTCTAGGTCTCATACAAGATGAATTTTGCTGCTGGTCACTAGTCTGCTATTTGGCTCCTCACATATGTGGATTTTTTACCTTGTGTTTTGCAGTGTGATTAAACGTATTTGCCCCTAAAGTCTGTTAGTCATTTTACTTGAGTGACTAAAAAAATCTGGAAAAACATTATATTTTAAAGCACCGGCATTGCCCTTTTCCTCTGTATTTCCCTAAATTCTTCCTTTTAACCTTCATGTATCTTAGGTGTTGTTCTTCCCAGCTCTTTTCAGCCTGTCAAAACCTACTTAATATCAAAATCCAATCTGAGTGAACTAACTACCTGGAGACTCCTTGATCCTCTCTCCGAATCTGCTGAAATCTCTATTTATAATCATGGCTTGGCCAGTCCTGCTTCCATATATTAAAGTATAGTCTTTAAACAACAAAAATTCTTGTGAGAAAAGCTTAAGTGGTGCTAGCTTTGGCAGCACATGTAAGGCCACGGTGCAGGAGCCTGCAGGAGACCCCCCCAGGAGCCCCCTCTAGGGCCCGGAGGCTGTGGGCCATCCGGCCTCTGGCCTCCTGTGCCACGGTCCACATCCTACATTTCCGGGAGGAGGATCTGTTACCTTCCAGATTAAACACTTGATGGAAATTAAAACCATAATTTAAAAAAAAAAAAAAAAGCTTAAGTGTTTCTGACACTATTGCACATTGTCACATGATTTCAGAGTTTGTCGCCTGTGATTCCTACAAACTGCAGGGTTCTTGAAGATGGGGCTAACTGGTCGTCACGCTGATACATTCATGTGTCCCGTCGGCCAGGTTCATGCTACACAGCAAATGGAAACCGTCACATTCACGCCGTAGATGGTAACGTACCTGTTCCTGAGGACGGACAACTACCGTATTAAAGTCAGGCCATGAGTCCACCAGGGCCTTGAGCTTGAAGGGGTTCCCCCGGTTCATGTGGAAGACAGTCCCGTTAACCTGTAATATTTCAACACAGTAGGAAAAGAAGCACAGCACAGAAGGTCAGCACAGCTATGTGGAAAAGAAGGCTTACTCCTGAAAAGTTATTCTATGAAATTATACAACATTTAGTTTAGTCTCTAGGTTATACTTATCTCCCAAACAGATTTTTGGAAGAGATCTTGAGAATATATCCAGATAAAATAAATAATGAATCACTCTTATACAATTTATTGTTATATCATTCATAATCTTTCATATATACCCACAGTTTTATAAAGAAAATGATCTAGTATCTATTAGTATAACATCTATTTTTCCCATATACAATATACATAGGCATATTTTCATATTAATACTAATCTATGTCAGTACTTTTCACGACTATATAACATTTATTGTATGTTTAAATTTTTACATCTCTTTATTGCAGATCATTGATGTATTCTCTGATATCTTAGTCTAATTCATAAAAGGAAAGTTTTTGCTTGTCTCTGAAAATATGCCTATGATTGGAAATTTGAGAAGGTCAAACATCTTACACTTAAAGTTTTTTACTTGTAAGTATTTGCAAATTACTTTCTGGAAAGTTTAAATAACCTCTTTCCTATTTAATAAGAAAATGCTCAGAGTGCTAAAGTTATGGGCTTTGACGACCATCATCCAGGAACACTGCACATTCGGCAATTGTTTGCTCTCTTCTAGAATCATGTCTTCAAACACCAAAGTCCTTCAGAACACTCAGCAAGACGTTGAAGACATTGGCGAAGCTTAGAAGTCCTCTGAGGGAGAGGAGGAAGAGGAGACTCAACAGTGCATAGTAGTGTTGCTATGGTCAAGAGGAAAACGTGGCGCCTCAGCAGATGGAGCTGGAAGATGCCAAACATGAAGGCCCAAGTGAATAAAAACATCTCATTGACCGGGCACAGCCTGATGCTGAGATTTTTTTTTTTTTTTTTTTTTTTTTTTGCTTTTTGGAGACAGAATCTCGCTTTGTAGTTCAGGCTGGCCCTGAGCTCACTATGGTGCCCAGGCAAGCCGCCGCGAACTCAGCAATACTTCCGTCTCTGCTTCCCGAGTGCTGGGATTACAGGCGTGAGCCACCACGCCTAGCATTATATGTGGTTACCGGGGATCGAACTCAGGTCCTTGTGCTTGCAAGGCAGGCGCCGGAACCACTGAGCTAACCCTCCGGCCCCTGATGCTGAGATTTTATCTCCTTCCCCTGAAATAGTTCTTTTTCAGACTAAGGGAAAAGGGAAAGCAAAACTTTCCCTTAACCAAGTTTATATGAAGTTATCAAATGCTCTGTCATTTGTGGAAGCTCAATATGGCAATTAAATCCAACTTAAGGGGGAAATAAAAGTTGCTTTTTTCAATGTTGGAATTTGGAATTACTGATACACTTGTATGCACTACGATAGAAAGATATAACTGAAGTCACTACTCCTTTTCTTTTTTCTCTACAATTTTATTTAGAGGGGTCATGTGATGCAACCTATTCCAGTATTTTTTTTCTGGTTGTCAGTGATCTACTTGCATCTCACAAATTTTGATATGCTGTACTTTAACTTTTATTCAATTAAAATTTCATTTTCCTTATGACTTTGAAGGATGGTATATTTGCATGTGTGTTTGTATCACTTGCAAAAATTTGAGAAATTTCCAGATAGCTTTTAAATTTTAATGTCATTATTATTTAAGAGCATATTTAACATGCCGGGCGTGGTGGCTCACGCCTGTCATCCCAGTACTCGGGAGGCAGAGACAGGAGAATTGCTGAGTTCGAGGCTTGCCTGGGCTCCATAGTGAGCTCAGAGCCAGCCTGAACTGCAAAGCGAGACCCTGTCTCAAAAAGAAAAAAGGGGGAAAAAAAGAGCATATTTAACATCATTATAATCATTTTAAAATTATAAAAGTATGTGCTCTATTTAAGTAAATATTTCTGAAGTTCTTGAACAGCTCATGTATCCTGGTATTGTAAAGGAAATATGTTTTAAATGCCAATTCAAGCTGGTTCCTTGCTTTGTTCAGGACTTCTTTATACTTGTGTGTTTTCTGCTTATTCTATAAGTGACTGGAAGGAGAATTATACTGGCAAGTTTATGAGTTCTTCCCCTTGAGTTCTAGCGGCCTTTACCCCATGTACTTGGAACTCTGTTGGAGGGTGGGGAAATCCTTGAGTGTACAAGATCGCTGATCCCTTTCTAAAGGAAAATTTCTTACTAACCCAAAACCATACATAATAATTTGGGATTGGACAAGACACAAGTTTACTCATTATTTGTATCAAGAAAGAATCATGTGGTTAACCTCTTAACAGAAACGTAACTATTTACAAAAAGCAATTAAGCATTAATGTGTTAGTTTTAGCCAGCTTTCCAGCTCTGGAAAACCTCCAGTTTTATATAACACAATTCTTTAACATGAAGAAAGAAATGTTTTGGCATCACACAGCAAAGATCACACAAGATGCAAGTCGGATCATCGCCTGTGGTCCAGGTGAGCTTACAGGGCTGAGTTTCCACCTTCCCTTCAGTTCCACAGCTACAATATACACACGTTTCTTGCGCAAGGAGACGTGAGTGCCATGCAGTGCCACACAGCGAGAGCCTGTGGCTCGGAGCAGGTGCTCCTGGAATACCGTGGCCCTTTCTGCCCATGAGCTTATTCCCTTCTTACCTTTAAGGACTCAGGGAGGTTCTTCACTAAGGATTTCTCTAGCATCTGCAGCATCTGCGGACTTTGCACGTGGAACATCTTGGCAGGTAACTTAACCTGGACAGAAGATCAGCAATAATCAAAGAGTGAAAAGAGTGGGGAATCACGTGGATACACTGGGCAGTTCCAGTGAACTGTCTGAGCTCCAGTCCTGCTGTTGCATGGATGGCCTGTTCCCTAAAATTTCTACTGTAAGAAAAAACAAGCTGGTAGCAAATAGAGGTGCCTCTTTCTGCAATTATCTCCAACACCTTTCTTAACTTTTAAAAATATTTAATTTTTTTTGTCTTCACCTTTTTATAACACCTAGAATTCCAACAGGTAAACATGCACTGAGATGAAAGTGCGCAATCCCTAAGAATGCATGACCGTTCTTCCATTTTCCATATGTGTCCATCCATGTCCAGCCAACTCTGCCACCGTGTTGCGTCCGGCTGCTGTTCAACTCTTTGGTGTCTTGGTTTCCTCCTCCATAAAGGGCAGTAAGTGTAGCACTCAGTTCACAGAGTAAATGAGGCAATTAAAGAACTCAATGCAAATAATGACAGTTTAACTTCTTCCTTTCCTATCTTTATTCCTTTTATTTCTCTGTCTTGTCTGATTGCTGTGGCTCATGTTTCCAGCACTGTGTTGAACAAGAGTGGTGACAGCGGGCCTGCACTATTTCATATTTCCACTGAAACACATGCAAGTTCCATTTGTTTCTCATTATCTCCAACACTCCTGTAGGTGATTTTTTTCCTATGTAGCCATAGTCAGGTATCATTGATATACTGAGTGAAACCCTCAACACTCAAGTAAGTTTTCAAGAAGATTCACAGAGCTGATGCTCAGGGCTGCCAAAAAGTCAAGGCCAGTGCAGACCGCAGTAGGTGCCCTTCTCTGCGGGACTGACGGGCCATGCTCTACTCAGTCACTGTGAGTCAGCAGAATAAGAAGAGCTAAAAACTCCCTCCAGCCCCGCTGTGTCCCGGAAACAGCTTTCTGCAAGGATCTGTCCTTCCCCACCTGAGACAGGACTCCCAGATGTCCTTGCTTGTCCAGGAGAAGCCCAAACATCGACCCACCAAAGCCTCATTTTTTGCTTTATAAATGATGAGTTAAACTGTTAGCCCTGTTCATAAATAAGAAAATATGTATTAATAGAGCTTCAGTGCAATCATGCAAGTAAAATGTCTCTTCATCTCCATATGGAGTTGGTTTTCCTTTTTTTAAAACAATATTTCGGGTGGGCTTCACTATAAGTTAAACTGACTTTTGTGAGACTCTGGGTACATCGCAGTGTATTCTTTCATTCATCTGCCTACCCATCCGCTGTGCCATGCACTGAGTCTCCACTGAGAACACAGCGTGTGGTTCTGGGAGATGCTCCTGGGCCGGCCTGAGCGGTCCTTCCTGCGCTTCCCTTCCCAGCAGGGTCACAGCGGTCCGCAGAGAGGTCTCCGTGGGGTTTATGCAGGAATGACTGAAGCAGCAGCCACTTTTGACACAGCCATTTAGGGAGTCATTTTCCCCACTGAATGCAAAGGTTCACCTGTTCATCCGACAAGGAGGCCATTATCTGAACACATGTGTCCTCCTTGAACCCATGCGTTGAAATTCTGACCGCTGAAGTGATGCTGTAGAAGTGAGGCCCCTGGGGACTAAGTCGTAAGGCACCGCTTCTGCCACATGAGGACACAGAAAGGTGCCACCATTAATCAGAAAACAGGCCCCTCTCCAGATGCTGACACTTCAGAAATAAATGCCTGCTGTTTAAGACACAGGGTTATAGCAGCCCAAAAGGATAAAGTATATATTGAAGGCCAACCTTTGAAGAGTATAGTGACTTTGTCAGATGCTCCATTGAACAAAAAGCACAGACCAGACGAGAGCCACCTCGTCTTAGGAAGACTAGAAAAGAAGTGTAAAGACTCTGGAGACTAATTTGACATTTTAGTAGAAGAGTCTCAGAATGTTACATGAAAGTAAGAAGTGTGGAGTTTGATGCCAGAATCCCGGAGCTGTAACATCAGAGTATTTCTGGGTACACTGGGGACAACACGTGTTCTACACATGTCTACATATCCATCCAGGGGACACAGCCGTGGGGTTCACTAGTGGAGCTGGCATACAGTGGTGGGTTATCAGCACTGGCAAGGCACAAAGTCCTGCAAAAGGGACTTTGAACCTTCTAACAAAGCGATGCCAATACTCAGAATTCAGCCAAAGAAAACAGTTCCTTTGAAGAAAACCCCCCAGTGAAAATGGAGCTGACTGTAGCTATCTCATCATTTTTGTGCACACTTCATATACCACATACAGGCAGATAAAAATTCAGAAGGAAACACCAAATAGTACTCAGAGTAGATGAGTTTTCTAAAATTTAAATGAACTGTTAATCGCCTTTGTGTTTCAGTCCTTGTATTAGAATCTGCTTAGTCTTTTGATGACTAAATAGATCACTTAATTTCCCTGGCCAGCAGCTGTCCAAGGAAAAAGCCAATGTCTTTGTTGTTTCATAACAAAGTCAATGTTACGAAAGGCAACAGTCGCACAGCACTGTATGCCCTGTTCAAATGTCTCCTGAACCAAAATGCTTCCTGCCAGGCGCTGGTACATTTTTTGTCTCCTACCTACCAAAGCCAGGCTCCCAAATCTATTTGAATCTATTTGTTTATTGACCCGCAATAAAGCTTAACTTCATCCACCCAAAATGTCCTCTCTGACCTGGCACGTTGCCCCTCTCAGTGTCTGACTTACTGCCTTTGCCTCTGATGTAATTCTCAACCCAAGTAAGCCCAGGCGTTCTTATCCACATCCGTCAGGGGTATTGAATTCGTTCCACCTCCGCAGGGAGGAAGAGGAGCGGCCGGAGCCCCCGTGCTCTTTTGTTCTCACCTGTAAATCTGTCTTCTCTACAGACTTCTCTAGGACCAGAAGCCGTAGAGTCTTCCAGAAGCTTAATGTAAAACCTCTGAGTACGCCGATCCGGAAGAGGTGCCTTGATCTGATTTCCCAGAGCCTGCTGAGCTGAGGCGCGTGAGGAAACACACGCACCAAGCCGTGCACTTGAGTGTGGACTCAAGCTCCTCCCTCTGGGTTCTCTGCTGAGGGAGGTGGCTTTGTGACTCGTGGCTCAGCAAGGAGCATTCAGTCTAAGGCATTTTCCCAGAAACTCTCCGGTCTTAGCCCCTCGGAGCTGTGAAAGCAGCTTTCCAAGAGCTAAGAGGGAACTGGGGCCTGAGTCTCAGCAGCTGCCAGGTGTTCTTAATTGGCATTTGGAATCAGAGTTCTTTTCTTGGCTAAAGAACAAAGGTGCTGCCCTTTGGAATGTGCGCAGTGAATTTCATACAGGGTAAACAGAAAGAAAGCCTTACCTAGACACACGACAGTCAAACTACTGAAAACTGAATATAGGGAGAAAATCCAGAATGCAACCAGACGCTGCTGGGCTTGATGGCTCACGCCTGTCATCCCAGCACTCAGGAGGCAGAGGCGGGAGGATTGCTGAGTTTGAGGTTTGCCTGGGATACATAGTGAGCTCAGGGCCAGCCTGAATTACAAAGCAAGATCCTGTCTCAAAAAACAAACAAAATGCAAGCAGAGGAAGAAAGATGCATTATGTAGGGGAATAATAGTACACACGATGGCTGATATTCAAAAGCTATGTAATAATCTCCATCCAGAGCACAAAAGGATAGTATTGTTAAATACTGTAACAAAATAATCCTTAAACTATACTTCCAAATAAAATAAGATTTTCATTTTTCAAATGGAGGCAAAATATACTTTCAGATGAACAAAGCAATCTTATCCTGCCACTGGATGGCGCTTTAGAGCTACAGTTCGGAAGGGACAACATGGTAAGTATCTAAACTACACTCTGATTGGCTGGCACCTTTGGACCAATTTGAAATTTGACTGTGGTCTGGAACAGGGCACCAAGAGACCCGGACATTCACCTTGAGATGGCGTAGAACTAGGGTCGTGAAGGAAGAGGTAAAGGCCAATCCTGAAAAGCGGTGCCACGGTGTGACCCTCGGCTCCTGGGGAGATTAGGGCAGGCTGCAGGCTGTGCCAGTCCTCGGCGCCGAGCCTCAGGCGGTGGTTGGTAACGACAGTCCTACACCTGCGATGTTGTGTTGGACCCTCTGCTGAATGGGAAGAGGCCTTTCCCGCAGCGGTGGGCAGCACCACCGGTGAAAGGCCTGTGTAGAAGACGCAGTGGCCCCACGGGCAGACCGATGCTGGAAACACTTCATCCACGGGAGGCACGAACACCGCAGAGCGAGAGAGGGACCCAGCAACAGCCGGGGTCTTTCGGGTAATTCATACAACTGTTCTTCCAAGAAATCCGTAGAGACTGACTTTGGATTGGTTCTGAGAGTGACCTGGAGATCTACAGTGAAGAAGTTTTGGATCTTCAGGGACCATTATAAGAGAAAACTTTTCAAATACATGTGTGGGAGGACCCTAAAGGAGCGTCAAGATTGTGGGGCTCACTGGGACACTGCTTAAGGCGACGTTCCCTGCCTGAGGCGGGACAGCAAATGCAGGACCAGAGCACAGGCTCCCGTGAGATCTCCCAGCCATCCTGACCTAGCAAAGGAAGGAGAAGGGCAGTTTGCACCGGAAGCGGCACCTCGAAGATGTGGCTGGATCGGAAAGACAGGAGAAAACCGAGGCTGACGGGGATCATCTGAAAGAAGCTACAGATAGCAACAGCGGCCGCCTGTGCTCGGGAAACGGAATCTGCGATCTTGGAGATGACCAGTGGGGTGGCTCCGTGCGACTCAGAGATCCTGCGTGGACTCCAGTGCTTCCAGATGCCGCGAGAGGTCATAGCCACGCCACTGTGAGTCCTGCTGGTTCCAGCCTCGATGAAGTGTAAATGCCCTGTGCTGTCAAAGTAAGAAAAATCAAGAAGAAACCATTATTAATATTGATCCCCAGGCATTGAACTTAATTGTCTTAAATACAAAGTCCAAGAGCTGTGACTCTCGAGGTACCCTGCCTGGGCCATTAGTGTGGAATCCACAGTCCTGAGGAAGAAGCGTCAGGGCCCGCAGAGGAGAAGGACAATCAAGTTGTGTTCTGAGCGAGGTAGCTGGTCAGAGAGCCGTTTTGAAAGATCAAAAGAATGAAGAAAAAAAAAGAATGTCAAGATAGCAGAGCCAGGTGGCCTGCGAACTCCATCTTCAAAAGCAAGCAGAGGGGCTAGAGATCGGAGATCAAGAGAAAACACAGAGATAGACCAAACCGTCCAACAAGTGGCTGCACAGCGGTCTGACCAAAGGCAGCACACGCGGTTGGTGGCACCGAAACTGCGGCAGAAGCAGAAGCTCAGGCGGAAACCTCTCCGGGCACCAGCAGGACGTCGGATCCTCCTAAGTGAGCTGCTCAGCTACCGGAGGCGCCGCCCGAGCGGAAGACGACCCGAGCGAGCAGAGCCCCAGCCCGGCCAGTCCCCGCGTCGGCACAACACGCACTCTGGCACTGGCAGCCAGTGAGTGGGCGCAGAGGAAAGGGAAGGATCTCGTCTCGGCCTTCAGACAGCGAAGACGGACGCACCCCGGAGAAGCCGAGCGGGCGCTGCCCAGACTCCTGCAAGAGCCGAGGGTCGGACAACCACTAAGTGAGGAAGAAAACAAGAACACGGAAAGAGCTCGGAAGTGGGACAATGAAAGAGTAGTTTTGCTGACACTTCCACGGACAGCCTGGGGCCGCCGGACCCAGCTCTGCACCAGCAGTTCCCAGGTCTTCAGGGCTCTGCCGCCGGCTCGTCCACGGGGCGCCGCAGCTACGACGGACGCAAACACACTCGCACTCGGAGGAAAACGGACGGGAACGGAGGCCACCGTGTCACACGGAACTTGCCAGACTGCTTGTCCCCGGTGCTGCGTAGAAATGGAGAAAAGGGAAGAGGGAAGGGGGAAGGAGCGGAGGAGCTACTAGGGAAGAGGAAAGGGGTCGTGGGAAGGGAGGTGAGGGCGGCGGGAAGGCGGCTGCGGCCCCCACAGGACACGGGCCTGCACGGAAGTCGAGTGGAGCTTACTACTTTGTGCAACTAACTCATTAATATCGTCATCTAATAAATAATTTTAAAAATAAAGATGATTTTTATCAAGCTACAGAACACAGTGTCATTGTCAAAGGCCTTTAATCCAAGGAGAGACAAAATGCTTTCATTTCCCCGTCGAGTAACACAATTTGTTAACAGTTTGTTTTCCATTGATTAAAAAAATTTTCCAAACCTCTGTATGAAGTAATTTGCTCGTGTCTTTCAACTATCTGATCCGTGGCTTGTTTCTCTTAACTTGCTGCACTCTTCGTGTTTTTACTTCTTTTTCACATCATTGACTACAATTGCTACACCCATAAATGACAAGTTGATCAATAAATCAACAGAAGAAAACTAGCATCTTAATTGCTTTTTTATGCCAGGTGTAGTGCTGAGCATCTTCTATGCATTACATTGCCCAATTCTGTAGCTCTGATGATTCATGCTAATTAGGATTCATGCATTTTAATTTCCAGTTCACTGCTGAGAAAACGTCTTGGTTGAGCTACTTGACAAAGGGGCTGGAGAGTGAAACCCGGAGCTTGGCTTGAGCTGTAAGACACATGACGCACGCCACGGGCCTTCTCCAAGCTACTGGCACATTTCTGGCACATTTCCCAACGTCATTTCACCTGAATTTAAGGCTGTGTTCCCGAAGTTTCCCTTACTTTGCAACTATTGTGATGAAACTGGAACAACTTCCAAAATAGACATAGGCCTATAATAATTGCTACTTTGCTGGGCGTGGTGGCTCACGCCTGTCATCCCAGCACTCGGGAGGCAGAGGCAGGAGGATTGCTGAGTTCGAAGCTTGCCTAGGCTACATAGTGAGCTCAGAGCCAGCCCGAACTACAAAGCGAGACCCTGTCTCAAAAAGAAGAAAAAAAATTGCTACTTTGGCCTTTTAGGAAAATGTTTGAAAATTCTTTGATTTGTTTTTCCATCCACAAATGTCTCTTGGGAGATGATATCCTCTATTTCCAATGCAAGATGTCTTCTCAGACATTGGGTGACCAAAATATAGGAAAGAGTTCTGGGGGAAGGTTTTACTGCTGGCATTTGAAAACCCCGAAGAACTCTTGAAAACATGAAAATTAAAATGGCTGCTGAATGATCAAAGAGAGCAAAAATCCTCTTCTGATCCTTACAGAATTTATTGACGAGGTAAGCTGCCACATAGATATCATACCAGGAACAGAGTCCACTAGAGAATTTATCTGGAATCTAATAATACTTTGCAAGGTTTAGGAAATCGGGTTGTCCATTTTGCTCCTTGACCTGGACAAACTGGTGAAATTATAAAAGTTATGATCACCCTGATGCATTTTGAGGTTTCTCCGACCCTGCTTATCTAACCCGCAGACTATCAAACTCTGCTACCTGTTGGGACCCAATCCCACCAAGACAATCTCTCCGGACACAACGTGATCTTAAAGTCCAGCCAAGAACTTTATTACTCAGCCGAGGGCCATCCCTCCATAGGAAGGAGGTACCCAGTTAGACTAACACACAGTCACAGCAAAATTCATCCCGGCCCCACAACCTGTTACCAAGAGGTTTCTGTGCAGAAGAGATGAGATGATTCTGTTGTGAAAGTGCAGGACTGAGTCATTACAGAAGCCAATAGCAACGATTAGATCACTACTGTGGGACAGTACATTTTAAAAACATACACTCTGCGGCTGTGCACGTTGGGTGGGTGGACGGTTCCCAAGGAGACAGGCACCGGGTTCACAGGGAGGTCACGGGACACAGTGGAGGTGTTTAACCAAATGGCCGTTTTCACGTCGAGTTGGACCTCCCACTACCTACGTGTCCTTGTCTCAAGATCCCAAGTCCACATTCCTCCCACGAACACTGGAACTTCAACTCTTTGTAGATCTATTCTGCTCTCAAATCAAACTGACTTTGTTTTTATCTCATGATTTCTTGGCTTAAACTCTTAATATTCATTTTTCCTTCCCACTGAGGGAGAAGGCATAGTGTTTTCAGCTATTCCTATCTGGTTTCAAAGTCTACCTCTGCCTCTCATTTCTGGTAGAAATTAAGGAATTTACGTAGACTCTGAGCTTTGGTGTTTCAGGAGAAGGATGAGACCAACGGTCTAGGTCTCGTGAGTATCACTTGCATGGATGTGTAGAAGGTATATTTTGAACAGCGGCTCAGGCGGCAGATGTAGGACCAGGCCAGACGGTTCCGCCCAGGCCTGCCCCAGGTGGACGGCATCGACCCCGTTTCCCTTGGTTTACCTTGCCTCGATCTCTTCAACGGAGAGATGGGAGTGACATTAGCCCCAAGCGCTTCGGGGTGACGTGATCTCTAAAGAAGGCCACGCACTCGTTTGCTCTCCTGACCGCTTGGCCACTGGGGTCCAGGAATCCGGGGTAGTTCACCGAGTTCCACGGCCCAGGTCCCTCCGGTGCTGCCGGAGCCTGCGGGTCGGCGGCTGCTTCTCTGTTCCGGTAACTCCGGGGCTCTGATGCCCTTGTGAGCGATGCAGCTGCAGAAACAAACCAGTGCTTTCGTATTTTCATTGAACGAGACTAGTATATGTTTTAAAGATTGGCTAATAAATAAGTAAACAGC
>PVIC010034709.1:0-19447 GCA_004025085.1 Thryonomys swinderianus | reverse complement strand
CCTGGCACTGTGGTATGTGATATTGATTGCTGGTGGGTGTGAGTCTCCACGCCCAGCATTGTTTGTGGTTTCCGGGAACTGAACTCAGGACCTTGCACTTGCGAGGCAGGCGCTGGAACCGCTGAGCTACCCTCCGGCCCTAAATTGAATTCTTTATTGGTACATTTTATATACAGCTCACAGTCACACTCAACATTGGGGAATTTGTACCAATATATGACATGAGTAAATTCTCATTTTTACCCATATCCCTACCCACCCACAACCCCCCACACCCTATATACATATGCTTTCTTTTTCTTTTTACATCATATTTATTCTTTCCCCTTATTACTTTCCCCCACCACATTCCCTTTGAATATTTCCTGTTTTACAAAATCTGTCATACATTCACAACTCATTTACATCTACAGGTTCTCAAACCAGAGAAAAGATATGGTATTTACAAATCTGTGATCTATGTATTTCACTTAGTAATGTGTCTTCAAGGTGTATCCATTTGCACATAAATGAATGAAACATGTCATTCTTTATGGCAGAGTAATACTTCATTTTATAAGAAAACCACATTTTTAAAAATTGAATTCTTTATTGGTACAATTTATATACATCTCACAATCACATATAACATTGGGGAATCTGTACCAGTATATGACACAAGTTAATTATCATTTTTCCCATATCCCTACCCACCCACACCTCCCCACCCCCTATATACACGCTCTTTTATTTTCTTTCAGAATCATATTTATTCATTCCCCTCATTACATTCTCACACCAAATTTCCTATGGAAATTTCCTATTCTACAAAAACTGTCATACTTTCTAGAGCTCATTTGCATCTAGAGGTGCTCATATCAAAGAGAAGATCCAGTATTTGCCTATCTGTGATCTATTTATTTCACTTATTAGTATATCCTCCAGGTGTCTCCATTTGCACATAAATGAATCGATTTGTCATTCTTTATGGCAGAATAATACTCCATTTTATAAAAAAAAAACACATCTTCTTTATCCACTCTCAGTTGATGGGCATTTGGGTTGTTTCCAAGATTGAGCTATCATGGACTGAGCTGCTATGAACAAGAGTATACATCTCTCTTTCCAAAAAACCGTATCTTCTTTATCTAGTCTCCCAGTTGATGGGCTTCTTGGGTTGTTTCCAATATTGGGCTATCTACAAACTGAGCTGCCATAAACATGAGTGTACATATGTCTTTATTATATGATGCTTTTAATTCCTTCAAGTATATTCCTAGCAGGGGAATAGCAAGGTCAAATGGGACTTCTAATCCTAGTTTTCTGAGGAATCTCCACATCAATCTCCACAATGGTTACACAAGTGTACAATCCCACCAACAGTGGAGAAGGGGTCCTTTCTCCCGGCAGGCTTGCAAGCATTTACTGCTAGTTGATTTCACAATAGCAGCCATTCTTTGTGGAGGTAGAAGAAGTCTCAATGTTATTTCCATCTACGTGTCTCGAATGACCAGTGATGTTGAACATTTCTTCATATGCTTCTTGGCTGCTTTTATTTCTGCCTCTGAGAAGTATCTGTTCATTTCAGATACACATTTTTGAACTGGGTCTTTAAACTTTAAGTTCTTTATATATTGTAGATAGTAGCCCTTTGTTTGACAAAGCTAGTAAAGATTTTTTTCCCATGTTGGTTGTCTTTTAGGGGTGTCAGTGGTTTCTTTTGCTGTACAGAAGCTTTTCAGTACGATGAGATTGAGAGTTTTTAAGGGAAAGATATTTTTCTTTGGAGAGGGATTACTGCTTCTAAATGTCCTGTAAAACCCGGGACTAAATAAAGCATTACAGTTTGCATATATTATTATTACAAAAGTCATCATTTTTACCTGGTAATTGTTTTACTTTTACCATCTCCATCAGGCCCTACATTTACCCTTAGGATATCACTGATCCTTTCCTCCTGTGTCCTCAGGCTCAGAGCAACTCCCATCCCAAGCAAATAGCAGTGCTAGAATAGAGACTGAGATCTGGCTTATTCCAAAGCCCATACATCTGACCGTGATTCTCTAGCTTTTGTGACTTAGTTACACTTTCTCTCAGCTCCATGTTACTGTAGCCCCAAACCACTCTCGTCCCTTCTCTTTGTGGCAACTCATGGGTAGTAGGGATGAGGAGTCAACTTTTTCTGCACCTTCTGTGGGCTTCCTAGATTCACCTTCCCTCGTTCTAACTCTGCACACTCTTCAACTCTAAATGTTGTTCAGTATTCCAAATCAGAGAACATGACCCCAGCATTAGGCCAGAGAGGGCTGTCCACAGAGTGTGGGAAATTATTAGTGAGAGGAAAAAACAGTGTTTCTTTCTCAAGGATTGTTTTTGTAGGGCTCGTTTTCTGATGTGCAGAGCACATTTTTGTTAATCAGTTCTTGGTGGCAGCATTAAGGGATGTGGAGGCAGAGCTGTTTTATCTATCCCAAACAATTAATCAAATGAACTGAGGGGATTTGAGATCATCTGTAACAAAGAAAAGTCAACAGTGCTCTGGCTGAGGTCAGATACACAAACCGTTTCTTTGAAAGGTAGGCAAGGTCATCTGGATGTTGTGAAGATGTCAGCAAGTACTACTTACTTTCTCAAACACCTTCCTGACCCCAGGGTGACCTGAGGTGTCTGCGCTTTTGGGAAGGTTGGTGAAAACTAAATGTATGACAAGGGCAAGTGGAACCTGGGCATTATACAGATCCTGGGACTTTGTAGGGAAGACTGGCTTGGTCTCTGGAAAAACACAGAAGGGCAGAGACTTGGTCCCTACTTGGAAGGACTCATTGAGAACATATTAAGTTTTCTCTTTGCTTTGGCATAGAAAGTTGATAGTAATGCCAGGGAATATTCCTTGAGAACTCTTACAGTGCCACACTTGAGGTGAAGGGCCTGAGTAATCTATCTCATTTCATCTTCACTGCAGAACCAGGAGACAGGGAAACTTGTTATCTCCAACTTTTGAGCTGGCAAGTGAGGCTCAGAGGTGCTGTATCTCTGGGCAGTGTCGTCAATTAGAAAGCAGGGAAAGTTTGATTTGGACAAGGGTGATCTGATCCAGTCCTATTCTCAGAGGCACAGAGAAGCTGTGATTTGCTTCCAGTCTTAAAACCGGTTAGTGGGACAGGATTATGATAAAAATTTGGGCCTATGGCATTTCTGTTTTTCTGGCTGTATCACACTTTGATTTAAACTGTCAAAGATATGGTAGTTCTACTAGAACAAAACAAATTGGAACAATTCATTCAAATTAACCTCAGTGAGCAGGCAAGTGTAGTCTCCTTAAACCATGTAAAAAATAATTGATGTGAGATTTTTCTTGTTGTTAAACTCTCTTAAAATTATTGTTTTTCTGAGTATGAAAGCTACACATGCCTATTGCAGAAAATTTGGAAAATAAACCAAATGAAATTAGTAAAGATCTAAAATCCTACTAATTACAGATTTAGTGTTTTAGCATGTTTTACCTCTAAGAACTTAGCATTTTAGCATGATTTAAAAAGCACAGCTCATCTCATGGTAATTTAGCTATTTATTTATACATTATTTTGTGTCAAGTTAATATTAACACTGAAATGATTGGCATTTGGAAAGGATTTGAGGCTTTCTGTGTGCATGTGATGTTGTAATTAACTGATGATGATTACTCTTGGTGCATGAATGAGAATTACATCAGGGCTACATCATGGTTACACTTCATTTGAAGACATTTTAATACAGATTTATTGCCAGGAGCAAGGCTGTTAGTACAAGCTGAGGGTTTACTTACTTTTACTCTTTGATGAAGTTTGCCTAGTGGGTTGAACTTGAGACAGGATTTTCCTTACTTTCAACAATTTATGTGCCTGAAGGATAGGAATTACTTATTGATTGGTATGTGGAGCCCCAATGTCAGGGGATGGAGAGACAGCTGGTCCCTTCATGAAATGAGAGGAGGACCCTGTCGTCCTGGGGAGTGAATATACTTTGCAGTTTGTAATCCCCACTTGTACCCATTCCTTGTTTTGAAACTTGTTTGTCATCTTGTGCATTATCTTCTGCATAATTAAGGATGGAAATGAATTGCTGCCTTAAGATAGAGCCTTCTGTACCTTATATTTATGGGTTTTACTGATACAGTGAATTTTGGAATTCTAGTGCTAGAAGAGTTCTTCACATACATCCTAAAGTCCTTAATTTATAGAACAGATAATCTCATGTAGCTCAGTTAACATGGTCAAGACACTAGCTAGTGGCAGAGGCAGGCCAATGCACTTCTCTTCTTGCTCTTCTCTTTGTTGATTTAAAAGATACGATGTGTATAAACAATATACCAATAAAGATAAAAATTTAAAAAAGATATGGCATTATATTTTACTTTTTTTTTGAGACAGGGTCTTGCTTTGTAGTTCAGGTTGGCCCTGAGCTCACTGTGTAGCCCAGGCAAGTCTCGAACTCAGCAATCCTCCTGTCTCTGCCTCCCAAGTGCTGGGATTACAGGCATGAGTCACCATGCCTGGTGATATTTTACATTCTATATTTTATGAAAAAATTAAAAAATCATAACAAGAAAATAGCATAGGTAATACACTGTGTATCAATATCTTCAAAGTAATGATTGAGAATACAAGATGAAAGAGATTCTTACAAAGAAGCAGAAAACAGCACAAAAACATTAATGAATACATTTAGAATGTGACAGACAATATGTACTTAACAGAGAAGAGCATTGTAATTTATATTTTATATCTTGATCTCTGCTGTGATCAGATTCCAAATTAAAACTTGGATCATATGGGTCAAGTGTCATTGGTTAGTGAATTTACATATGTATGTATGTATGTATGTGTGTATGTATGCATGCAAGTATATTGAGACAGGGTCTCACTTTGTAGTTCAGGCTGGCCCTGAGCTCACTATGTAGCCCAAGCAAGCCTTGAACTCAGCATTCCTCCTGCCTCTGCCTCCTAAGTGCTAGGATTATAGGCATGAGCAACCATGTCCAGCACTGTGGTATGTGGTACCTATTGCTGGTGGGCATGAGTCCCCATGCTCTGTATTGTTGTATGTGGTTACCAGGGATTGAACCAGGGACTGTGTGCTTCCAGGTGCTGGAACCACTGAGCTAAATCTCCAGCCCCCTGAATTTATTTATTTATATTTAAAATTAATTTTATCTTTATTGGTACATTGTATATACACATCATGATCACCCTCAATATAGGAAATTTGTACCAGTATATGACACAATTTGATACTCATTTTTCCCATTTCCCTACCCATTTCACAACCCTCTACTCCCTAAATACATGTTTTGTTTCCCTTTTTAATTACTATCACATTTTTTCTTTACCCCTCATTACTCATACCTCCACCACATTTCCCTTTGAATATTTTCTATTTCACAATAACCATCCTACATTCTAGAACTCATTAACACCTTCAGTTTCTCATACCAGAAGACAGTTATGATATTTACACATCTGTGACCTGTTTATTCACCAATGAGTATGTCCTGAAGGTGCATCCATTTGAGTATAAATGACTCAAACTTATCATTCTTTAAGGCAGAGTAATACTCCATTTTATAGAAAAACCACATCTTCTTTTTCCAGACTCCAGTTGATGGGCATTTGTGTTGTTTCCAAGATTGAGCTATCCCAAACTGAGCTTCTATGAATATGGGTTCATATATGTCACTATGATATGATTCTTTTAATTCTTTTGTGTATATTCCTAGCAGGGCAATAGCAGGGCCAAGGTACCTGTACTCCTAGTTTTTTTTTTTTTTTGCTTTTTGAGACAGGGTCTCGCTTTGTAGTTCAGGCTGGCCCTGAGACTCCTAGTTTTTTTTTAGGAATCTTGACACTGACTTCCATAGAGGTTGTACCAGTCTACATTCCCACCAACAGTGGAGAAGGGTTCTTTTTTCTCCACAGCCTCACCAGCAATTGTTGCTGGCTGATTCACTGAATTTATTTTTAATCTAAGATTTAAAAGATTTTTAAAAATATAGGAGGAAAAGCTTATTGAGAGAAAGAAAGCTTCTGTCTAAGTGAAAGCAGCCAAGAAGCATATGAAGAAATGTTCAACATCACTGATTATTTGAGAGATGCAGATGGAAATAACACTGAAATTTCATGTAACTCCACAAAGAATGGCTGCTATTGTGAAATCAACCAGCAATAAATGCTGGCAAGGCTGTGGGGAGAAAGGAACACTTCTCCACTGTTGTTGGGATTGTACACTTGTACAACCATTGTGGAGATTGGTGTGGAGATTCCTCAGAAAACTAGGATTAGAGGTCCCATTTGATTCTGCTATTCCCCTGCTAGGAATATACCTGAAGGAATTAAAAGATTCATATTGTAAAGACATATGTACACCCATGTTCATAGCAGCTGTTTGTGACAGCCCAATATTGGAAACAACCCAAGATGCCCATCAACTGGAGATTGGATAAAGAAGAAGTGGTTTTCTTATAAAATGGAGTATTACTCTGCCATAAAGAATGGCATGTTTCATTCATTTATGTGCGAATGGATACACCTTGAGGACACATTATTAAGTGAAATAAATAGATCACAGATATGTAAATACCATATCTTTTCTCTGGTTTGAGAACCTGTAGATGTAAATGAGTTGTGAATGTATGACAGATTTTGTAAAACAGGAAATATTCAAAGGGAATGTGGTGGGGAAAAGTATTGAGGGGAAAGATTAAATATGATTTGGAAAGAAAAAGAAATAGCATGTATATAAGGGGTGGGGAATTATGGGGTGGGTAGGGATATGGGTAGAAATGAGAATTAACTTGTGTCATATACTGGTAGAAATTCCCCAAATCTGAGTGTGATTGTGAGCTGTATATAAAATGTACCAAAAAGAATTCAATAAAAAAAGCTTCTGTCCATAAGAAGGAGAAGGGGGATCTGAGAGTGGGTTGCCCCTTAAAATTCTGAAAAGTAGAGTCATGTTTAGTTATATAACACTAGCTAATACTGAACAAGTATTGTTCTAAGTTTTTATCTGACTTTGAATCATTTAAATCAATGTCCTTTTAGATAAGTATTAGAAAGACTTTTTTACCCATACATAAGAAACTAAGGGTTAGATCAGTAAAATTAATGGAATTGATGAAGGTGAAAGTTTATCAACAACACTTGTCTTTCTGATTTAGAAAACTGTGTAGCCCAGGCTGACCATGAACTTGTGGGGATTCTCCCATCTGAGCCTAGAAACCTGTGTTTCTTTATGCTTTGCTATGCTGCATCTAGTTCATATTGGCTTATATATGAGATAGAATTCAGAAACAGACTGATTTATTGAAAATAATAAACATATATTAAATGCTATAAATTTGAGACATAAGGTATTCTGTACTAATTTGATCTTTGAATTTATTTTATGATCAATATCATAAAGTTTTAAAGTACCTATTTTCAGTTTTATTTACTTTTTGATATAAATTAATTCAATATTACTTTACTTCATCCAAAACTTTGTACTTAGAATTTTTCTGGCTCTGTCTTGCATTCACGGTGTAGAAATAGGGTGAGACTGACTGAAATTATTTTGATTATTTGTCCAAATAAGCTACCTAGTTGCAGGACCCCTATGGTTAGGGGTGTTTATGACACATCTATTTTTATGCAGTGCTTTGGGGTGACATTTAAGATTTCTAATGTTCAGATTCTTTTATCCAATTTTATGCCATTTAATGGGGAGTGATCTTTGAAGTTGGCTAAAGTCATGTAGGAAAAGGGATAAAGCAAATAGGGGACAAGGATAAGCGATTCTGGAGTCTTGCTTTTGAGTTCAGGATGATACTATTTTTTAAAATTTAGTTTTATTGGTACAATTTAAATACACATGATGATCCCATTCATTGAAGGAATTTATAACTGTACATGATATATCTTGATGCCTCTTTTTATCCCAGTGGGGATGATATCTTCCACCCCAAACACTTCTAATTTACAGAAGTTTCATTTTCATTTTTTCTCCTTCATTTTTTTTTTCCTTTTTCCCTTCCTCCCACCCCTTCCCTGTTTACCTTTCCTTTTGAATGGTTTCTTCCTATTTCACATTGTCTGTTGTACATTTTAATACTTATTTACCCTTTCAGCTTCTCAAACTGGAGAGACAATGTGATATTTACACATTGTGTGTCTGATTTTTTCCCCTTAAGAGTTTGGTCTCAAGGGGGTTCCATTTACCTAGAAATGTAAGAGCATATTCTTTTTGAGTTGCTGATTTTGTCTCATTAGGAGTCATAGTAACTTAATTATTAAAATACATTTGCTCACACCTTCAAATGTGTACACATTGTTTGTAACCTGTCTTTTTGGGGTGACTCAATCATCTGGGTTATATCATATAACAAAATCAGTTTTTTAAAAACTGCAGAAACTAAGGCCTATTCCCTACCCTCCAAATCAGGCTCATAGCCCTCTTAGGACTTGCACATCCCCTGTTCTCCTGGACCTCAGAGTTGCTCTTTGGGAACGAGTTATACAATTTTATGTCTGTCTTTGGCCACAGGATGTAACTCAAAGAAGGCAGGTTGGCATTTAAGAGGAAGTGGCTCCTACAATGCAGGGCCAGCATACAGAGGAGCTGAAGAAAAACTTACAGCAGGGAGCTGGGGAAAGGAAGTGAAGGGTCTTTTTAGGCAGGCTCTACCACCTAAGGTAGAGAGAGACCTCCTCATGTTCTGCATGGACCATAGACATGGCTACTCTCTGCCAGCTTGCTGCTTGTACCTGTGCATGAAATTGGGTTCCAGGGGAACTAAAATCCCCAGAAAAACAAACAGAGGTACAGTTTTTCTAGCCTGTAGACTGCTGAGTGGGAAATATAACCAATTTCCTGTTTTTTCTCCCTTAATCAGATACCTTTCTCTTATGTGTGTAACTGATGAGCTCAAGGCAGGTGACAGTAAGGGGTATTTCTGGTTCTGGTGATGGTGAGAAACACACTTAGCTTAAAGCCATGTTTATCTTTATCCAGGCAGCTTTTTTTCTTCTTTAAAAGTTTTTCCTTAAAAATAATACTAATACAAAATCAATCAAACAAACAACTCTCCATGAGGATCATTTCCTTAGGCAATTTGGAAATTGTAGACGGTTAGTAAAGAAATGTTTATCTTGTCCAGGTAGATGTTCATCTATGGGAAAACCATCTGGGTTTTGAATCCTGGACTCAGTTTTGGCTTTTACAGAAAATCTGTGGGGAATGTTGGTTCAATCTTTTACCTTCTGTGGCTCTATTTTCCCCATCCTCCTTTAGGATTTGTGCTGGTGATTCTTCTAAAACTATGTAGCTTTAAAATGCCAAGCATTTATCTCCTTGGTATTTTTATGATGTCACCAAATAACTATTTCCAACTTTCAAAGTCGCTGAGAAATACTAGGAAAAATGTACTTATCAGCCCCCTAACTCAATAAAACCTTGTGAACTGCACAGAAAAGACTCCAGGGGTCACTGACAACTACTTTTGTAGATTAAAATACACAGAGATCTGAAGGCTGAAAGACATTAAGCTGAGTGTAAGAACAGTTAATGAAGCAGGCTGGAAGGAGCTAAGACTTCATTAGATGACAGTAGGACTTTTTCTAACCAATTTATCCTGATGAGGTTTTCATTTATGGACAGTTACTTTTATTAATGAAAAATAGCCAAAGTTCATTTAAAATATCCTGTAACCTGTATGTTATACCCTTTATCTAGACCACCCTCCCCCACCACCAGGCCTCATGTGGTCATAGATGGGGCTTTTCAGAGGTGGCTGGATCTAGAATGTGTGATACCAGGGTCAAGGATGTGATGCTGGGATTGTTTTACAGTGAAGAGTTAGGATTAAGGGAGTGAGTGCTACCTACTCACAGGGCTAAAATATAAGGGACAGAATGTGGGCTGCCATTGTCATCACCTGTAGCTTGCTGCCATGGTGCCTTTTGCTTGTCATGAACTGTTTCTCCTCTGCAGTGCCCCTCTGCCAAGCCACCCTGCCTTGAAGTCAGCTAACTATGGGCTGAAACCTTTACACACTGCGAGCCAAATAAACTTTTTCTCCTTTAACTTTAGATGTCAACTATTTTTCTCTCAGCAAAAAGTAACTAACACATTGAAGAAACTATCCCCAAAATAATAAAGGCAAGGCTGTATGTGAAATACACCAAGAAGAAAGTGCTTGTGAGTGCCGTGCTGAATTTGTAAGGATGTTTAAATATCTTGAAGCTAGAAAGTCAAACCAATTAAAGCAAAACTATACAAAAACAATGAAAGTACTTGGACTCTGTCTCTGTAAACTGCTGTTTTATTTCTCTTTATTTCCACAGGCTCTTTGGAAGAATAGATATTAAATGTTACATTTCCTTCAGTCTTATGTCACTTGACCCCAAATTTTAGTCCTTCCCTAAAACTTCCCTGGATTTGGTTACTATTGGTCACCAAATTTATTTGGTATAGCTCTATGGGGCTGTTCTCAGGTAGCCCTTATTTTACTTGTCCTCACAAATCTGCCATTATAGACAAAACTGCCTTCTGAAATTTCTTCCCTTCATGTACTTCTCAAAGCCTCTTAGAAATTATATACTGAATATATAATGTTTTTTCATTTTTTAAAACTTGAAAGACAAGCAGCAAAGAGAACTATGAAAATTACTCATACATCATGATCAAAAGATAGCCACTATTAAAATGTTAACACTTTTTTTGGAGCATATACAAGTAGTGGGACTAGAGTGAGAAAAAAAGAGAGCAAGCCAAAGGTAGGAAGAGGCAGGTATCAGACACACAGGGCTGTGAAGATAATTCCAGGGATTCAGGACTTTTTTCTGAGTACAGTGGGTAGAAAAGGAGGAGATAAAACAAACAAACAAACAAATATGCTTATAATACATAGTCATTACATTCATATTGGGGAATCAGTACATATGTGTGACATATCTTGACCATTTCTGATCATTTTACTCCTTCTTGACTGTAATATCCTTTTGCATATTCAAAAAATATGGCTTTTTGCTTCTTGTCATCTCTCCTCTATTTTACTCTTTTATTTATAGTACATTTATTTATTTATTGTTTTCTTGTACAAGAGAAATCATGCAGTGTTTAACTTCTAGAGTCTAGCTTGTCTCATTGAAAATTATATTCTCAAGGAGAATCCATTTTCCTGTTAATAAAAATGATTTTATCCTTTATGCTCGAAAGATATTCCATTGTGCATATGTACCACATTTTCTTTATCTATTTGTCTGTTGATGGTCACCTAGGCTGTTTTTAGAGTTTAGCTGTTGTGAATTGTGCTGCTATAATCATGTGGCGTGCATGTATCACTACAGTATGATGTGTTTAACTCTTTTGGGAATGTATGAGAAAAAGATGTAGCTGAGTCAAGTAGAATTTCTATTTTTAAAATTTTAAGGAATCTCCATTTCTGTAGTAGTTGTACTAATTTATAGCGTTACCAATGTAGAAGGGTTCCTTTCTGCCCACATCCTTACTAGTATTTGCTAGTTTTTGTGTTCTTGATGATAGACATTCTGACTGACTAAGATGGAATCTAGGATACTTTTGTTTGCCTTTCCTAAATTGCTGAAGATGCTTAACTTTATTTTGTGTCCTTATTGGCCATTTGTACATCTGAAAAGTGTCTAGTGAGTTCATTTGGCCATTGTTTTGATTGGACCATTGTTTTTTGATGGTTAATTTTCTTGAGTGTTTTTTTATTGTGGATATTATTCCTTTATTAGAAGAGTAGCTAACAATAATTTTTCCATTCTATAGATGATCTCTTCACTCTGCTGATTTTCCTTTAGCTATGCTAAAGACCTTTAATTTCATGTAACCCCATTTGTTTACTCTGATATTATTTCTTGTGCTACTGGGGTTCTGTTCAGGAAGTTCTTTTCTGAGCTTTATGAGTTTGATTGTTTCCCTTATGTTTTCTTCCAGCAGTTTCAAAGTTTCTGTGTGTTTTTTTTTTTTTTTGAAATGAGGTCTTACTTTGTAGTTTACGCTGGCCCTGAACTCACTATATAGTCCAGGCTAGTCTTGAACTCACAGCAATCCACTGGCCTCTGCCTCCCCAGTGCTGGGATTACAGGTATGAGTCAACATGCCTGGCATTGGGGTGTGTGGTATTGATTGCTGGTAGGTGTGAATCACCATACTTTGCATTGTGGTGTGTGGTTACTGGGGATCAAATTTGGGACCCTGTGCTTGCCAGGCAAATGCCAGAACCAAATCCCCAGTCTCTCAAAGTTTCTGTTTTTATACCTCAGTCTTTGCTTTTTTTTTTTTTTTTTTTTAATTTAGACAGGATCTTGCTTTGTAGTTCAGGCTGGCCCTGAGCTCACTATGTAACCTGGGCAAGCCTTGAATTTAGCAATCCTCCTGCCTCTGACTCCTGAGTGCTGGGACTATAGGTGTGGGCCACCATGCCTGGCTCTTTGCTCCGTTTTTGATTGATTTTAGTACAGTGTGAGAGCTATGGATCCAGTTTCAGTCTTCTGGATGTGGATAACCAGTTTTCCCAGTACTGTTTATTAAAAGAATCATTTTTTTTCCTCAAGCATGTTTTTGGCCCCATGTCAAAAATCAGATGATGCATGAGGTTGTTTCTGTCTCTGTTCTGTCCCATTGATCTGGATGTCTATGTCAATACCTTACTGTTTTCATTATTATGGCTTTGTAGTATTACTTGAAATCTGAAGTTGTGATTCTTCCTGCTTTTTTCTTTTTTTGGTCAAGATTGTTGTGGCTCTACTAGGTCTCTTTTGGTTCCATATAAGTTTTAGGATTTTTTATTAGTTCTGTGAAGAATATTCTTGGTCTTTTAATGGAAATTGCATTCAGTCCATAGAGTGCTTTTGATAATGTGGCTCTTTTGATGATATTAATTCAGTCTTTCCAGGAATAGGTTGCTTTCCCATTTTCTAATGTCTTTAAAGAAGTTTTGTAGTGTTTCTTATAAAAGGCTTTTTGCATTTTCAGGTGGATTTATTCCTAGGTAATTAGTTATTTTTATGGATGGAATTGTTTTACAAATTTCTTTCTTAATGGGTTCATTAGTGGTATACAAGAATACAATTGATTTTTGTGTGTTCATTTATTAGCTTGTGATTTTATTGAATTTGTGTATCATCTATAAGAGTCTTCTCATGGATTTTTTTGGTCTTCTGTTGAAAAGGTTATATAATCTTTGGATAATTTGACCTTTTATTTTCCTATTCATATTCATTTTATTTCTTTCTCTTGCCTGATTGCTCTGGCTGAAGTTTCAAGTATTTTATTGATCAGGAGTAGTGAGGGTGGATATCCTTCTCTTGTTCCTAATTTTAGAGAGAATTCTTTTAGTGTTTTCATACTTAATAAGATATTGGCTATGTGTTTGCCATATTTAAGTTTTTATGAATGTGGGACAAAGTCATTCTTTACCTATTTTCTTCAGGATTCTTGTTGTGAAAGGATATGAGAGAATATTTTAATAAGGCCAGGGGAAGGTCTTATTTGTATTTTAGAAAAATTAATAAAGCCATGGTAGCAGACCAGTTTGTGCCCATTCTCCATGTTCACCATTTACCACTTCTGAAACAATTCTAGACCTTATGGCATTGTAATATATCTGTATCTATCAATCAATCAATCAATCTATCTATCTATCTATCTATCTATCTATCTATCTATCTATCTATCTATCTATCTATCTATCTATTCTTCATCCAACGAAAAACTGAAAATAGGTCCAACAAAACCTCACCCCTCTTTCAAACAGTCTGAAGCTACAAGGGGTAATCAAACTATATGGTGAATGTTCAAATTTTAAAAAATTATTACAGTAAAAAATACATTATTATTAATGATCCTCAAAATAAACCACCTCTGTTGAATCCATTATTCTTATTGTTCTTGGCAGTTTATGAAGCAGTTCTGGAAGTCCTCCTTTGTGTCTTTGTAAGATGTGATAAAAAAAACAGTGAATAGATAAAAAATGATAATATGATCATATGTCTTGTGATGATATCTACATCCTTAGAAGAAAACTTCAAAAAAAAAAACCCCAAAAAAACCCAAAACAGTGAATGGTGCTGCTGAGTGTCATCCCCTGGAAAGGGAGGAACACAAAAAACACTTAAGTGTGTCCTCAAACACCTTATTTAGCACATCGAGCACTATCTGCCTCCAGGTCTTTTCTCAATATTAAAATGACCATGAAAGTAAAATGTTTTTAATTGCTTCAGGCACTGAGAAAGCCATGATAATACAGCTAAAGACATTCACAAAATAGGACTTCTGGAACTGCTTTAAGGGAAAAGGTATATTTTGAGGGGAATTAATGGTAATATACCTTTTACTATAATATTTAAAAATGATTTTAACATTCACTATGTTTTTTTTCAGGTATTTCTTGTATTTGAGCTCTTCTTGACATCCCTTCCAATTTTACTCAGTTTATGAGGCCATTTTCCCCAACTACTCCATGGGGTATAAGTCCCATTTACACTGAATCAGGAGAGTCTTGTAGAGCTAAACATGTATTATCTTATGTTTGCTTCCTCATTAATTGCTATCCTTTTTTAAAAATTGAATTTTTATTGGTACAATTTATATACATCTCAAAATCACGTATAACATTGGGGAATTTGTACCAGTATATGACAAAAGTTAATTCTCATTTTTGCCCATATCCTCACCCACCCACACCTCCTCACCCCCTTTATACATGCTCTTTTATTTTCTTTCTGTATCATATTTATTCCTTCTCATTACATTCTCACACGAAATTTCCCACTCTATAAAAGCTGTCATACTTTCTAGAGCTCATTTGTATCTACAGGTGTTCATGTCAAAGAGAAGATCTGGAATTTGCCTATCTATGATCTATTGATTTCACTTATTAGTATATACTCCAGGTGTCTCCATTTGCACCTAAATGGCTCAATCTTGTCATTCTATATGGCAGAGTAATACTCCATTTTATGAAAAAAACCACATCTTCTTTATCCACTCTCCGGTTGGTGGACATTTGGGTTGTTTCCAAGATTGAGCTATCACAAACTGAGCTGCTATGAACAAGGGTGTACATCTGTCTTTCCAATGTGAGTTTTTAAATTCTTTTGGGTATATTCCTAGCAGGGGGATAGCAGGGTCAAACAGGACCCCTAGTCCTAGTTTTCTGAGAAATCTCCACACGGATCTCCACAATGGTTGTAAAAGTCTGCAATCCCACCAACAGTGGAGAAGGGTTCCTTTCTCCCCACAGCCATGCCAGCATTTATCGTTGGTTGGTTTTGTGATAGCAGCCATTCTTTGTGGAGTGAGATGAAATCTCAGTGTTGTTTTCATTTGCATCTCTCGAATGACCAGTGATGTTGAACATTTCTTCCTATGCTTCTTGGCTGCTTTGACTTCTGCCTCTGAGAAGTGTCTGTTCATTTCAGATGCCCATTTTTGAATTGGGTCTTTAAACTTGGGGAGGCTGATCTGTTTGAGTTCTTTATATATTGTAGATAATAGCCCTTTGTCTGATAAACAGCTAGTAAGGATTTTTTTCCCATGTTGTTGGTTGTCTTTAAGCAGTGCCAGTGACTTCTTTTGCTGTGCAGAAGCTTTTCATTAGAATGAGATCCCATTTGTTGATTCTTTCTGCTAGTTCTTGTGCTATAGAGGTTTTATTCATAAAGTCTCTGCCTGAGCCAGTGTCTCCAAGAGTTTTACCTAGCCTGTTTTCCAGCAGGCTTATTGTTTCTGTTTTAATGTTTAAGTCTTGTATCCATTGTGAGTTTAGTTTTGTGCATGGTGAAAGAGAGAGGTCTAGCTTTAGCTTTTCGCAGGCTAAAGCCCAGTTTTTTCAACAACATTTGTTAAAGAGGCTGTCTTTCTTCCATTGAGGATGTTTGGCTTCTATGTCAAAGATAAGATGGCTTAGTGTATCCGGAGTTGTTTCTGGGTCTTCTAATCTATTCCACTGGTCTTCTGGTCTGTTACTTTGCCAGTACCATGCAGTTTTTATCACAGTGGCTTTAGAGTTTTAAATTGGGGATTGTAATACCACCTGCCATGTCATGGTTGCTTAGAATTGCCTTTGCTGTTCTAGGTTTCTTGTGTTTCCAGATGAATTTTTGTATTATTTTCTCTAGCTCTGTGAAGTATACTGTTGAAATTTCAATTGGAATTGCATTGAATCTGTATAGTAGTTGTGGGAGTATAGCCATTTTGACGATGTTGGTTCTCCCGACCCAGGAACAAGGGATATCTTTCCACTTTCTGGTTTCCTTTTCTATCTCAGCTTTCAGAGTCCTATAGTTTTCAGAGTAGAGGTCTTTCACTTCCTTTGTTAGGTTGATTCCTAGATATTTCATTTTTCTGGGTGCTACTATGAAAGGGATTGCCTCCTCAATTTCTGTTTCAGTGAGTCTGTTGTTTGTGTAGAGAAAGGCTGTTGATTTTTGAGCATTGACCCTGTATCTGGCAACACTACCAAATTTGGTAATTAAGTCTAGCAGTCTTTTGGTTGAGTTTTTAGGATCCTCTATCATATCATCAGCAAATAATGACAGTTTAACTTCTTCCTTTCCTATCTTTATTCCTTTTATATCTTTGTCCTGCCTGATTGCTATGGCTAATGTTTCCAGTACTGTATTGAACAAGAGTGGTGACAGTGGGCATCCTTGTCTCATTCGTGACCTTAGTGTAAAAGGTTTCAGTTTTTGCGCATTGAGCATGATGCTGGCTGTTGGTTTCTCATAAATAGCTTGTATTAAATTGAGATAAAGTCCATCGATTCCAATTCTCCATAGGGTTTTGATCATAAATGGGTGTTGGATTTTGTCAAATGCTTTTTCTGTGTCTATTGAGATAATCATATGGTTTTTGTCCTTGAGTCTGTTAATATAGTGTATTACATTGATTGAGTTTGAATCAATCAGTGCATGTTGAACCAGCCTTGCATCCCTGGGATAAATCCGACTTGATCAGGGTGTATGATTTTCTTGATAACTCTCTGTATTCTGTTTGCCAGTATTTTATTGAGGATTTTTGCATCAATGTTCATTAGAGAGATTGGCCTGTAGTTTTCTTTTTTGGTGGAATCTTTTCGTGCCTTTGAAATCAAGGTGATGGTTGCTTCAAGGAATGATTTGGGGAGTACTGCTTCCCTTCCAATTTCATTAAAGAGATTGAGAAGTACTGGTATTAACTCTTCTTTAAAAGTTTTGTAGAGGGCCGGAGGGTTAGCTCAGTGGTTCAGGCGCCTGCCTCGCAAGCGCAAGGACCAGAGTTCGATCCCCAGTAACCACATATAATGCTGGGTGTGGAGACACGCCCACCAGCAATCAACACCGCATACCACAATCCTGGACGTTGTGGCTCACACCTGTAATCCCAGCACTCGGGAGGCAGAGACAGGAGGATTGCTGAGTTCGCGGCGGCTTGCCTGGACTACATAGTGAGCTCAGGGCCAGCCTGAACTACAACATGAGACCCTGTCTCAAAAGCAAAAAAAACCCAAAAAACAAAAAAACTTTTGTAGAATTCAGCAGTGAAACCATCAGGACCAGGGCTTTTCTTTGTTGGTAGGTTTTTTTTTTATTACATTTTCAATTTCCTAGATTGATATCAGGTTGTTTAACATTTTTATATCCTCTTCATTCAGCTTTGGAAGTTCATATGTGTCTAGGAATCTATCCATTCCTTCTAGATTTTCCATCTTCTTGGAGTATAGATTTTCAAAGTATGTGTTTATGATCCTTTGGACTTCGTCTTGGTCTGTGCTGATTTCCCCATTTTCATTCCTTATAGCATGGATTTGAGCCTTTTCCTTCCTTTGTTTGATAAGGTTGGCTAAGGGTCTGTCGATCTTATTTATCCTTTCAAAGAACCAACTCTTTGATTCATTGATTCTTTGTATTGTTCCCTCTGTCTCCATTGCATTAATTTCTGCTCTGATCCTTATAATTTCCTCTGTAGTATGTGCTTTGGGTTTGTTTTGCTCCTCTTTTTCTAGTTGTCTGAGGTTCATCATTAGATTGTTTATTTCAGTTTGTTCTATTTTCCAAGTGTAGGCATTCACTGCTATGAATTTCTCTCACAGAACTGCTTTCATTGTGTCCCATAAATTCCTGTATGTTGTGCTGGGGTTGTCATTTAATTGTAGAAACTGTTTAATTTCTTCTTTAATTTCTTTTGTGGCCCATTGGTTGGTTAACAGAGTATTGTTCAATTTCCATGTGTTTGTGAGGATCTTGGAATTTCTTCTGCTATTCAGCTCCAGTTTCAAGGCACTATGGTCTGATAGTATGCAGGGGATAACTTTGATTCCTTTGCATTTACTTAAGCTTGTTCTATGGACTAGAATGTGATCTATTTTGGAGAATGATCCATGAGCAGCTGAGAAGAAGGTATATTCTCACTTTGAAGAGTGAAAAATTCTGTAGGCATCTAATAAGTCTGTTTGCTCCAAAGTTTGATATAGCTCAAGTATTTCCTTATTGATTCTTTGTCCAGTTGCTTTCAATTTGTGACAATGGAGTGTTAAAATCCCCTACGACTATTGTATTCATGGATAGCTGGCTTTTCATGTCCAGTAATGTTTGTTTTATATAGTTGGGTGCATTAGAGTTCTGTGCATAAATACTTATGATTGTTATTTCTTTCTCTTGGATAGTTCCCTGTACGAGAATATAGTGACCTTCTTTATCTCTTTTAATCAGTTTGGGTTTGAAATCTATTTTACCTGCAAACAAGATAGCCACTCCTGCTTTTTGCAGTTTCCTGTGGCATGGAAGATTTTTTTCCAACCTTTCATTTTCAGTCTATGGGTTTCCTTCTGAATTAGCTGCGTTTCCTGTATGCAGGAGATTGTAGGATCTTGCTTCTTGATCCAGTCTGCTAGTCTGTGTCTTTTAATTGGCCCATTGAGTCCGTTGACATTAATGGTTATGACTGATACAGACATATTCAGAGCTGCCATGTTTCCCTGTTCTCGGTTCTTTTCTTCTTTGCGTTTCCCCTTTTCTATTTAGTTTCTTGTTTGCCCCAATGAATTCACTCTCCTGGGTCTCGTGGGTATGGAATTTTCTGTGTTTTTTTCCAGGATGTTCTTTAGGATGTTTTGGAGTGCAGGTTTCGCATTTGTGAAGTTTTTCAGGTGTTTTTTTTATCATGGAAGTATCTTATTTCCCCGTCTGTTTTGAACGATAATTTTGCAGGATATAGCAGTCTAGGTTGGAGGTTGTTTTCCTGCAATGCTTGAAATATTTCGCTCCATGCTCTCTTTGCACTGAGTGTTTGTGTTGAAAAGTCTGCTGTGATCCTAATGTGGTTCCCTTTGTAGGTGATTTTCTTCCTTTCTCTCACTGCTTTCAGCATTTCATTCTTTTGTTGTACATCTGGAACCTTGATAATTATGTGTCTAGGTGTAGCTATTTTTATGTCACGGTGTTTT
>PVIC010034708.1:0-19437 GCA_004025085.1 Thryonomys swinderianus | reverse complement strand
GGTAGGGATATGGGTGAAAATGAGAATTAACTCCTGACACAAATTCCCCAATGTTGAGTGTGATTGTGAGCTGTATGTAAAATGTACCAATAAAGAATTCAATTTTTTTTAAAAAAGTGCATTTAAACCACTAAATTTCTTAGAACAGGCTCTATTCACTTATTCTATCTCTGTGATTGCATATTGAATATGAATACATGCTGTATATAAGAACACACAATTTGTTCTTCATGATTGAGAAATGTGCCCATAGCCTAAATGTATCCCTTTTCTCAAAATTCTTATGAACACTTCAACATATTTTTTTAAACTAATCACAGTAGCCTCCACAAACATTTGAAAAATACAACATAGAAAATACTTTTTTGTTACTTTTGGATTTTAAAAATGAAGATTCAGAGAACAGATGACTGCACCGCTTATGTGTTTAAAATCACAATATCAGTTTTAACTTCTTTTTTTTTTGAGACAGGGTCTCGCTTTGTAGTTCAGGCTGGCCCTGAGCTCCCTGTGGAGCCCAAGCAAGCCTCGAACTCAGCAATCCTCCTGTCTCTGCCTCCCGAGTGCTGGGATGACAGGCGTGAGCCACCACACCCAGCTCAGTTTTAACTTCTATTCAGGTAAAGTGACAATAGCATGTTTTAACCTCTCACCATGTGCAGTACATGTGGTATATGCCGGGGGTGCAAACCTTAGTCAGAAAACACTGCTGCTTTCAACAATCACATGGTCTTGCACACTAACTGCATTATTCTTATGCACCTTTTAGGGTATTTGTTGTGCTATATTTGCACAGTGAAAGTCAATGAAAGTTTATTCTGCTTTTTTTCCAACTCAGTTCATCATTATTCTAGTTAAGTTCTGAGAAGCTTATCCTAATGATACATTTCAGAAATGTCTATACATCTACCTAAGTTCCTCTTGGTAATAACCTAATGTGTGTTCCGAATATTCGAGGGTGCCAGTTGCCTATTTATCTGTTTAACGTTATATGGGATATGAACAGTAAAACAGCATTTGCATTACACACTTAGCTCTACCCCTTTATTAGAAGCAATATTGTAAATATTTGAATACGAAACAGAGACAGCCAAAGAAAAATTCTACATATGCAACATCATGCACATTGCTCAAACAACAGAACATCTTCTCCTTCAAAACCATTTTCCAATCCACATAGTCCATCTAAAAGTTAAATAATTGTGATAGATTTTTTTTTTGAGATGGGCTTTCGTTATGCTGTTCAGGTGGGCTTCAGACTCACTGTGTGGCCCAGGCTGTCCTCGAACTTGTGGCCTTCCTTCTGCTCAGCTTCCATTTGCTGAAATTGCAGGCACGCATCGCCAATTCTTGATGGTGTTGGATTTTTTTCTCTTTTAAATTAGGGGAAACCTTTGGCGTCTTTCACATAAAAGTACTAAAAAGGGTAATGTTAAAGTTTGTATTCAAATTCTACTCATTAATGGAGATAGTGTTAAATTTCAGCTTCTGTGAATCTTTCTAGAGTCTTTTAACACAGACTAAGCACTTCCACAGCTTCAGAAACAAACTTTTTGTTTCTGAAAAGCTTGGTGCACTTTATCAAACAGGATTCAGGTTACCAATCTTCCGTATCCCTCTACTTTTTTTCTGTCCCCATGATATTTACTTCCGTGCATGGTCAGATGTATATGTGCTCTTGGAAGATGGCACTATCTTAAGAGGAATCACAGACATGAGCCTTTTTTTTTTTTAGAATAAGAAATGTTTGACTTTAGCTCCAATTCTTATTTGACCAATTGGATAAGGGAAGTTCATGCTTAAATTGAGTCTTTCTATTGCCTTTGAAGATGAGGGAAAGGTTTTTGATTCTGGCACCATACCAGATTAAATCTATTGCATACCTTCCAGATAGAAACAATGAAAATAGCTAAATAAAATATTTTCATAAACACCTATAAAAATGCTTGCTGAGCTGGTATGAAACTAAAGAATTCACAAAGGGAAAGGTAAGAAACTTAGAAGTCAGCAGGTAGCAAACTTAACAATTTTCCCGCTGACTCTAAAATGCTGGTAGCTTTTTACCCTGATTTTTGACATCTGTGCTAAGCTGTGGATGACGATCCTTTATCCTGAATCGTCCAGATAGTCCTAGTTAATGTTATTTTCCCTGAAATAATTATTAGTAACACCCATTTTACTTCTCAAAAGTGTCAGGAATGATATATGGTCACACTAAATATGAGAACCAGAACATAAAATATTCAGCTGCACAGAGGTGGAGTTTCCAACAGGAGTCTTTTGCAAAAACCTACATGTCAATGGGCTGTACTTTCCATGATAAATAAAGATACAGCATAGAAAGGGACAGCGCGTAAAGCAGCCTGCATTGACTTTGACACTTGGTAGAGGGAAAATGAATTTGCCCCTGAGTAATCATAGTCAGCATCAAGCTTCCATGTAAATGTGCTGTTACCTGCATGAGAAAGAATTGAAGTTCAAGTGGAGAATTGATTTTAAAGTGATTTCCAGATGGGTAGCACCATTAGGCAATTACAGAAGCATATGTAAAACCTCTGTCAGGGAGCCCAACTTTAACCTAGGTTTCCAAGAATTCCCACTGGTAAAATTTCCAAAGATAATGAGAAACTTACCTAAAGAAAAGAATTCACAATAACACCAACAAAAAAGCCCAGGGAGAGAAATATATCAGGACTAGAGGATAGAACAATCAGACAATCTCTGATGTAAACTATGAAAAATAACAGATACTGATTATAAAATAGGATGTTCATTACATTTGAATCAAAGAGAATCTTGAAGAAATGAACAATAAAAAAGAGACTTTAAAATGATTCAGTACTTTTTTCTTTTCTTTCTTCCTTTTTTTTTTTTTTTTTTTCAGTAGCGGGGATCAAACTTGGGTTCTTGTGCATCCAAGGTTGGCGCGGTACCACTTGAGCTTAAAGCCCCAGCCCTGACTCAATATATTTTGAAAAAACAGACCTCAGGAAGTTGCAAATATAATAAATTGAAATAAAAAATTTAACAGGTGGTAAAATAGATTCAATACATGAAAGAGTTTAAGCAAACTGAGAGAAATGAGATCAGCAAGAAACCCTGAACTATAATCCAAAGGGTGTCCCCCAAATGCTATGCACAAGTTAGACCTAAAGCACAGAGCAAGAATGTTCAACATACATATGAGCAGATTTTCAGAAGGTAAAAAAGAGAACAAATCAGAGTGAGATGTGGGAGTGACAGAACACTTGAAGACAAAATAGCTGACAATTATCTAGAATTATTGAAGGCTCCAAAGACCCCCTATTGTCTAATAAATACAAGTAGGGTGGATCAAAACAAACTGACAAAGGAACACATCAGATGAAATCGAAAATCATCAAAGACAAGATAGAGAAAAATGATAGCATACCCTGAGATTAATTCTTAATTGCAAATTTTAAGTCATTAGAGAGTGAAATAATATCTTCTGGATGTTGAAAGTATTTGTTTAGTTGGAGTGCTATATCCAGAAAAAGAATATTTTTGAAAGGCAAGGCAAAATGTGCCCTTTTAAGGTAAAGAAGAGATAGAAAGTTTACCACTCACAGATTTTCACACCAGAAAATTCTAAGAAATACAACTGAGGAGAAAGGGAACTCGTATAAGATGGTAGGTTTTAGAGACAACAATGAACAGTACGCAGGGATGTCTGTAATTATCTAGGTAACTCTAAACAACACTGACCGCACAAAACAGTAATGATAATGTCTAACCGGTGGGGTTAAAACACAGGTGAAACCAAAACTCTGAGAGCAGTTAGCATTTACTTTGGGAAGTCTGATATTGTAATTAGTTCAAGAAGATCTTTGTACTGTTTCAGAAGGAGAGAAATCACATCACACGGCTTTAGGGTGGATTAGATTTCAATGTGAAAATATGAAAGATTCCAAAACTTCTAAAGGAACAGAGCCAAAGAATTAAAATCTAAGAAAATAGAAGTAAAGGAATGGAATAAATGAAAGAAAAGGGAAGGAGCACAGAGCACCCTGGGAATTAGTTATTTATGTTATTGATCTTCAGGTAGATGATTAGGTCAAGAGTGTTAGTACATTAATAGGTAAGAAAAACTGAATTAGACAAAGAAGACTTTTCATAGACCAGTGATGAGAATCTGTCATGGATGAAAGGTTATGACTAGTTCTGTTCACCCGAGTCATAAATGGTAAACAAACAAACAAAAATCTATTAATCTAAATGAAATCAAGAAAGAAGTAGAGAAAAGAAATATAAATGGTGGACAAACAGAAGTCATAAAATGAGATGGATGATAAATATAAATCTCGTTAGCTATAACAAATACAAAACACTAAGTATTCTGGTTTTAAGAAAATGGGTTTAAACTATACTTAAGAATAAGATTATCTATGTTTTTTAAAAGACATATTTTAAACACATTGATAGATTTTTGTCTACAGATTCTTAGGTACATCTTAAATATAAAACAATTCGCTAGTTTCTAAAGAAATTTTGAAAGGGTACTTTGACATTGTAACAGTGAAAGAAATAGAATTAGGAATTTCAGATAATTCAATAATAGAACACTAATGAATATGCAAGTAATTTCTATCAGTCATTCAAAACAGGTGATTTCATTTATCTATAAGATATTATGACTAGAAAACTGTAAAATAAGCTAGCTTAGATTAAACAAAGAAAGAAAATAAAAGAGAAAGTCCATAAAAAAAGGGAAGTAGAAAAGTTAGACACATAGAAAGAAGAGGCTAAACTCATTCAGAGTTACAAATACAAAGGGCCTTTCCCAAATGAAAATAAATTCAATAATGTGTTTAGATTAATCAGTGTAAATAAGATGGGTTTGATTCCCAGAATGTAAGTTTAATATTTCAAAATAAATTTATATAATTTTCCTTACTGCTGAACTAAACAAGAAAATAATGAGACTTCCAATGGACATCAGAAATTTCAATTCATACAGCATATATTTGTGACACAAATTATTAGCAAATTAGGAAGAGTATCAAAGATCCTTCCCCTTCATCTACTGAAGAGTCTCTAACCCATGTCTTGTTAAATGTCAAAAACCTTTCTTTGCCATGGGAAATAGAACGATGGAATTCCCTTATACCATTCAACATTGTACAAAACATCCTGTTTCACGAGTCAATAAACTATGTGGCATCAACCAAATTCAGTCTCCTGTGTGTTTTTATAGACCTCGTGGGCAAAAGAAGGAAATGAGAACTAAAATCAGAAGATAAAGAATATTTCTGATGAAAGAAAATGGCCTACAATTCACATTTCAGTGTCCACCCATGAAGTTTAATTTGGTTCTGTGTCACCCGGGGCTGCCTACTTGTCCAGCAGACGCGAAGGGAACACAGAGTTTATCCGGCCCTTGATTGAAAAGAGCTCGTTGAGCTCAGCCTCAGCTGGCGAAAAGGGAAACATTCAGCTAATAATTAATGATACGTATGAGAAGTTTTATTTTTGGTCAGTTTTATCAAGATATAATTTGCATGCGATAAAATCCATCAGTCTTTCAATTTGAGATTCATGGTGTTTTGAAAAACAGGCACGATTGCGCAGACCTCATCACAGTCGTGAGACAGAAGGTTTTGTGCTTTCCGGAAGTTCACGCTCTCACCTTGTCTGTGAATCCTTTTCGCCCTCCCCATTCTCCAGAGATCACTGATTGCTTTCTTCATATTTCTTATCCCCGAATGATAGACTCTGACATCTTGTTTTTCTAATTTCATTCATTTACATACTACTTTGAGACTTACCACTCTTTCACTTCATTAACAGTTCTTTCATTTCTATCGATGGTTGATATTTCATTTGTGCAGAAATACCATAATTCATTTATGCTGAACGACTTTTAAAATTTCATCATGTGAAGACTCCTGAGTACTTGCCAATTTTTTTTTAGCGACAGTCCTTCATGTAAAGTTCCTATGAATATTTAGGTATAAATCTTTGTGTGAATGTATGTTGTCTTTGCCCCAGTATAAATATTTAGGAGCTGATTCATACGGTGAAGGTGGTTTAATTGTTTTAGAAGTTGTCAGACGTCTATCTGTGACCTTCATTCCATTTGCTCCATATATTTGCCAGCATGTGGCATTGTAAATTTTTAAAAATTTGTTTCCTTTAGTTCTATGTAGTGACATTAGGCTGTTGAAATTTGCATTTTCCTGGTAAATAGTGATCTGTTACCTTTTTAAAGAACATGCATTTTGGCTGTTTGTGTGTCTTCTTTTGTAAAGTTTGAGCAATTCTAAATGGTTCATCTGTCTTTTATTTGAGTTGCAAATATTCATTGTAATTCTGGATATAAGTCTTTCATTTTCCATATTGCTTGTAAGTATTTACTCCCAGTGTGGGACTGGACTCTTCATTTGAATAAAAGGTATATCTAAAGAAGACATTTTCTTTTTTTTAAATTGAAACCTCTATTGGTATATTTTACGTACAGCTCACAAGCACACTCAACATTGGAGAATTTGTACCAGTATATGACACGAGTTAATTCTCATTAAAAAAGGCATTTTCATTTTAATACAATTTGTGGATGTGGTTTGTGCTTTCTGTGTCCTATAAGAAATCTTTGCCTAGTTAAAAAAAAAAATTTGCTCCATTTTCTTCTAGATGTTTAGTTTTATTTTATATTTAATTATACTTAATTAGCTTTCAAATTTAATGATCCATTTCAGTTAATTTTCATATTTGGTATGAGATAAGGGTCAAAGCTTCTTATTTGGCATGTGAATATCAAATTGCTACAGAAAAAATTAATGAATATACTACCTGTTCCTCACTTAATTACCTAGTCATCTTTGTCAAAAATTAATTGTCCACACAAGTCTATTGTTCAATTGTCTATTCTGTTCAATTGTTTAATATATCTGTCATCTTTAGACCACTAACACACTGTCTCATTAATATAGCTTGATAGAAAGTCTGGAAATTATATTGCTCTTTTTAATCTCCCACTTTGTTCTCCTTTTAAGGATTTATTTTGGCATGTTTCTGTCCTGTTAATTCTCCATATAAATGTTAGAATGACCTTGTTAATTTCTCCAAAAAACTGTTGCTAATATTTTGGCTAAGATTGTGCTTAATCAATAAAACAGTTGAGAAGGATTAACAACCTATTGATATGTAGTCTTCTGATTCATGAACCTGGCACATCTTTCTGTTTATTTAAGCCTGCATTTTCTCTAGGGGACATTTGTAGTTTTCATGATATACATCCATTAACCACCCTAGCTGCAATGTGAAGTGACAATGAATGAGGTTGAGAAGCAGGAACAAAACAAAACTTACAAGACAGAAATAGCCAAAAGATTGTTAAAGAACATAACTGGACAGAGGTGGTCAAGCTTTATTTCCAAGCTGTGGGGGTTATAGTGGCATTGTGTTGGTGCAAAGGTAGGAGAATTAAACAGTAGACTCTAATATCTTAGAAACAGATCCTTGAATATTTGGAAATTTGTTTTATGTGGTTTTTTTTTTAGACAGGATCTCACTTTGTAGTTCAGGTTGGCCCTGAGCTCACTATGTAGCTCAGGCAAACCTTCAACTCAGCAGTTGTCCTGCCTCTGCCTCCCTAGTGCTGGGATAACAGGCAGGAGTCACCACGCCTGGCTCTGTGGTATGCGGTACTGATTGCTCATGGTATTGTATGTGGTTAACCGGGGATCGAACCAGTGAGCTTGAGCTTGCTAGGCAGGCGCCGGAACCACTGAGCTAAATCTCTGGCCCTGGAAATTTGTTTTATGACAGTAGTCACAGCAGGCACGTGCGGGGAGACTGAGGGATTGACACAAGCTGACTGCTTACACAGACACTTGGACCCCCAGGCCTTCACAAAACTAGTTTTGCAACTTGGTATTACACTCTGGTGAAAGTGGTAACTCTACGATGTTGATGTCATGAAATGACAAAGAGGATGATGGTAGCTGTTCCTGGTCAGAAGGGAGCTTTTGCTTTCACTATGGCTCGAGATCGAAATTCTTTTCAGCTCATGCTCTTTTACAGCCTAGAACCTGAAGGTTTTATTTTCATCATCCTCTTTTTAACTACCTTTCTCCTATTCCTTTGGCAATTGTTGGCCACTATTTTCTCTACTAGGTCTAGCTATAGATGTTCATTATCTGGCTGTCATGGAACTAGAAGACAAGTGACCTGGCTTTAATTCCCAGTACCAATCAAGATTCAAGTTAAATATACATCTTTCAGAGAGGAAAGAAAACAGGAGATACCAGTCCTAAGAATTTCCAAATTGTGCCATGTTGGCATGAGGAGGACCCTCTTCCTTGGCTGTGCAGAAATTTATTTGATTAGACTTAGGACAGTTCAAGGAGAAATGTCCTCCACTGTCCCCCACTGTCCAGGAGGCGCTTTCTTATTCTCACTTCCCTCAGGCAGTGCTTAGAAGCTTTAGCAAGTCCCTGGAATCACTTACAGGGCCCATTTCAACAAACTGCTGGGTCCTGCTCCTAGAATTTTAATTTAGTAAATCTGGGAAATTCTCATTCCTCAAAAGTTTGCAGGTTTGGAGAACACACTTTGAGAACACTAGGATTTCATGTGAAATGGGACTGGAGGTGTGCGCCCTTCTTCAAGGGGAAGCGTTTTCATTGTCATCTCCGTGTTAGAGCAAGTATGGAGGCATGAGGGTAATTTTACAATCTTGGGCTTTTACTGCAATTTATTTAGTAATACAGTTCCCGTAGAAACCCAGCAGACTTCTCATCCACTAGCTTCCAGTAAATCCCAAATATGAATAATCACATTAATTCTTCCCTAGACACAATTCTTATCTGCCCCAGATCTTTGCTGTTTGCTCTCCAGGTTCTGCTGTTGCCTCTCTTGATGTGATACAGGTACCTTGCGGCCATCTCAAAGAATAACCTTGATTTAGAAAGGAATAACCTTGATTTGATCTTTGCCACAGGGCCAAATCCTTCTGTGTAACTGAGAATTCCTAATGGGCCTTTGTGGCTCTGAGCATTTTTTTCATTCTAACTTTAATCCTGGTTTAAGATTTAAAAATAGTTTTTCAAATGCTTAATTCTTTAAACTTCTGGACTGGCTCCTTTCCTTTCTGTGAGCACTCTTAAAACCATCACTTTGGGCTTGGATTCACCTCTTTTTATTCATTGATATGAGAAGTGAGTGGATAACATTATGCACTAACATTTGTAGCACATTCCAACTTCTTCCTGCGGCCTCCTCTCCTTGTACCTCACACTTGGTTGCTTTCAGAATTATAGTAGCTGGTAGTTTGTTGCCACATAATGGAGCTATCTCAGCCTTTTCTTTTCCATGCTGTCCATGACTCATCCACTAGGATGAGTCATCCATGTCACATATCTTATAATTTGTTAAGATGGGCTCTTACTAGAAGGTATTCATTTCCATTTTTCCATAAGTGATGAAACAGAATCTTCCCTCTCCTTTTGATGTCAAACACAATGGAAAGCTTTTTCTTGTTCAAGTGATTGCTTATGCAGGTGATCCTGGTTGGCAGGAGCCTTAGCTCAGGTTTTTGTAACAAGCTGCCACAGGTTAGATGGCTTATGGACAACAGGTTTACATTTCTCACAGTTCTGGAGGCTGGAAATCCTAAGACTGGAGTGTCAGGAGAATGAGATTCTGTAAAGGCTTCTTCCTGCTTCGTACATGGCCATCTACCTACTGGGTTCTCTCTTTTACTGGGACACTAATCTCCTTTAAGAAGTTTCTACTCTCATGATCTAATCAACTCCCCCGAACTTGACCCGAAAATTCCATGATATTGGGAGTTAGAATTTAATACATTAATTTTTCAGATTACACACATTCCATCAGTACTCAGGCTAGCTCCCCACCCAGAGGGATTCAAGGGTCTAACTTCTTTCTAATTGTAGTTGCACTAGATCCTAGAACCTCAGAGTCCCTGCGTCAGAGTGATGACAAAGGAGGGAAAATGACGTGCAAAGACTCTATCACTTCATAGAGTAGCACTACACAAGACAAAGGAGATAATTTTTAAGAATCTGGGAAGAAAAGTAATTTTTTTTAAAACAAGCCATACTAAACATAACCTGTAAATTGATAAAGAGAACTACATAGAACCATTAAAGGCTTCTGATCACCAGAATACACCACAGAGAAAGCAAAATGCTAAGTTTCCAACTGGAAGGAGACATTCGCAACATTAATAGCTGACCCTACACACCCAGAGTATACAAAGATCTACAAATAAAAAAAAATGCATGAACACTTCAGGCGAAATGGTAGGCAAAAGTACATAGCTATAAGAAAAAGTGCGTAAACTATTTGGAATTCAAGGGAAAATAATATGCAAGCTGTCGTTTCACGACAGTCAGATGGGTGGATGTTTCAAGGAGGGATAATGGGCAGCACTGCTAAGCGGTCTGGTGTGAAGAAAGGTCATTGCTGCTGTCACGTCATAAAGAGGGCGGTGCAAAGGTATCTGTCTGGTTACTCTTTAACTACGCATGCGCGCTCCATTCCACAGCGTAAAGCCGTGGGACAAGAATCCTTTGCACCCACAGTGTGCAAATCATGGAACCGCTGGTCTTGGGGATCAGGCTGTACCCTCTGCAAAGACATTTCATGGCACCTGCTGCTGCTTCTCATCCCGCTAACCCTCTGTGGCTCTCCTCTCCGGCCCCTCCCCGGACAGGCAAAGGCTACCACAATTAGTGTGAAATACTAACACTTAAGTAGCAGTTTTACAAAGGTACTCCTCACCACATCAGTCTTCATTTTAAAAATTAATTGTATTGGTGTTTTTTGATAGATGTAATGGTCACATTCATCACAGGGAATTTGTGCCTGTACATGATGTATCTCGATTTTTCTTTTTTCCCCATCTCCCTGCCCTCCCTCCGGGCCCTCTTCCATTTCAGTTTTGGAAGGTTGCTAAGCAGCGGGCGGCAGGGCGGAGCTGCGCCATCTCCGCCCCGCCCCCCCCCAGCCCTCTGGAGGAAGCACACCTTCTGTTTGCATCAGAGGGGTTAATTAGCAAGAGTCGGTGTCACTTTCAATAATTACGAGGTCTCAGAACTTGTGGGAGGCGCATCGAGGGCCTGGCAGCTGTCTCAACATAAATCTGCCTCTGTCCACGTAGCCCCAGCTGTCCCGTCTCCGGGGGAGTTTGCAAATCGCCTTGGCTTCTTCTCCGAAGCCTGACACACGAGTACCACCCTCCTCCGGAGTCTGGGCCTCGGAAACAGGAAGCACGGCCCCATAAAACACCACACGGATCTCCCCTGCGGCCTTGTCCTGACGGGTCTCATTTTCCATCTCTCAGACGAGCGCATTTTCAAGTCTTTTCTCCAGGACGCAGAATTTAGGTCTAAAATAGGTTTCTCCTTGTTAACTTTCAAGTGGAACTGACCAATTCTGGTAGTAAATTATAAAATGTAGCCCGCAGGAATGGAACTTCAAACAGCCCTGTGGTGGAGAGCACACGGAAAGAGGGTAGAAAATGAAGTCGACCTCAACTTAGAGTGAAATCAACCTAGAGCCCCTCCACCCTTTACAGAAGTCGCCCCAACACTGCAGGGAGAGCCCAGCAGCCACTGCTCTGTCCTCACCGCAGGCAAAATCTGCTTCCTCATTGTACACAACGCTAGTTTGATTCAAATGCCAGAAACAAATCAACCACTAGAGGGCGTACAAAACCTTATTAGAAATAAAAGTACTTCGGAGAGCCATCTGTACCTGAAAGGGAGCTAGAAATGCTGTCATAGCCTAATACAGCAGAGAAGGCCACAAGAAGATACATGGCTTATACAGTCTCCTTCTAAAAATGTGAATCTCCAGTTAGAATATGAAGTCAACTGGACAATTCAGTGAGTACCTATTTGCTCACTGATATAAAACAATTCCCAATTACGGTACATTTCAGATCACACTACAGACATCAGTTTTTTATTAAAAAAATTCTTATGCATAAAAGACCTTTATAAAAATCAGATGTGGTGACTAGGAAAGATTAAGCCTCATAGTACCGATATTTTTCTAACTTTCTCCTCTTTCAACAAAATTAAAAATTTTTTATTAGCGCATGTTTGCAGTACATAATGATTATATTCCATAGAGGAACATGTACATAGCATCCTTCAGTTTTTTCTCTTCTCCTCCACCCTCCCTTTCTTGTCTCATAAGATTCATTTATTTATCTTCCAAGTCCTTATAAAATTAATTATCTTACATACAAATTAACTGCCAGACTAATAGTCCAAAAAACATATGAAACATAAGGCAATAACTTGTAAACCAGTCCTGGATAATGATGCCAAAGGGCACCTGGATGTGGTCTAACAGTAGCTTTCTCCTCTTGAAAAGATTCCAAGAGAATCAGAACCGGAGGAGATGGTGGGGTGTTGCGTGGAGACTGCTTCTGGGAAATAGCAGAGCCCTCTTTCGCGAGCCACACAGGGCCCCGGGCTTGCTGGGAGACAAGGTGAGAGCCATGTGGCTACGTAATCCTTCAGGTGGTCCTTTCTGGCTCTCACTGAAATCGGGGGCTGTAAGTAGGGGATATTTACCTTGGGTCTGTGTGCATCTTTTTCTCTGGAATGAAATGAATGCATTCCAGCTTGGAGGGCCTGCTTCATGGTGAAAGTGAATTGCTAGGTCATGCTACAGCTTTCTTCTCCAACGACATTCCCTCTGTGTCTGGCGAAGTGTAAAATATCTCCATATGACCAAAATCACTGTAAGCTACAAGCTAACTCTAATAAGCGTTGATGCATAAAGAAACAAAAATAACCTACCCAGAGGCTGCACCTGCCTAGTAAAGGATGGAGCCGAGGATATGGGCTCAGAAGGAGATGTCGAGGGGATTTTTGTTTATTCCAAATCACAGTCATTAGTTTTAAATCTGCAGGAAGAAAGAAAATCAAGACATAAATTGTTGAGGACGGACGGGAAATTATCTGTTGAGTTATTTGATTAAATGGAGCTTGTGGCAAATTAGAAGGGAAAACAAGAATACAAAATAAACCAAAGGAGATAAAGTAGTAGACAGAATGATCGGAACATTCAGTATGGAGGTCAGGGTCTCTTTTTACTTGGAAACAGGAAAATAAATGCAGCACACATGGAATTAGAATCTTTGGGATAAGACTTTCTTCATTAGGAGAAGGTACAGTTTTCAGACCATGGGACTAAGTGGGCTCATTAAATTCTTTGGGTGTTAGAGGCATTTAAACATAAAGAAACAAAAAGGATTAAGTCCATGCCTAAAAAAGCAGTTCATGTGCTTAATTCTTTACTGTGTGCTTGGCTTTCAATGCACTGGGGTGAAGACATACATTTTCAATTCAAGCTAACTAAGGGGACCCATTAAGCTATATGATAATGACTGTAATGAGTGTGGTGATGGTGACCAGGTTAGCAGGCTCTTTATAGATCTTGACTGTAAACACTTTATATATATTAACTTCCTTGTTCCTTATAAGATACCCTGGAGTTAGAAGCTGTTATCACGATCCATTTGATAGGTAGAATTAAAGTGGAAGGGGTTTGGTCCAGATCATGCATGCACTTAAGGACACACAGCAGAACTCAGATGATTTGCTTCAGGGTTCAGAATTTTCATTACTGGTTGAGCTGCTGCTCTAAACTCATAAATAGGCTTCATTAGCATTTTTGTTGTTCTAGTCCATTAGTATTTATTATTGTGTGGGTGTGTGGGGTGACTTGAAAACCTTTGTCTTTCAGGTATCCCGAGTCAGCCAACATGGGCCCCTCTCTGGAAGTGCCATAGAGAGACCGCCCTGGGTAGATGCTGGCTGTTATGGTCTGTATGCATTGCCATCCCAACTGCATATCTTAGAATATACAGCGGTATCTTAAATAAATAACTTAAAGGGACCTGACCTTTTGATAATATCTCTGAGAAAAGCCTCTATCATTTTGCAGATTCTCATCCTCTGGAGTTGTTCAGAGCAATATAAAGAAGGAAAGTTCAGTCACCCATGTCACTAGCTCAGCATTTCATTTCCTTTGTTATTTCCTCTGAGTTTTCACTTCTACCTCTCACTTTTCTAGACTTTTCCTTATGCAAAATGACTGTATGAAATTTATTCTCACCGAGAAATTTAAAAACAAATAGGACTGATGTCAGATAGTGTTGGGTTTTCTGAAGGTACATTTTCCTTTCATCAACAATGTTTTACTAGAGCTTAACTAAACATTATATGAGTTTGATCGGATGTTAAGAAACTCCCCAACCAGCAAAGACGGGGGCCTGCACAGCACCTTTTATCTCAACCTACTTTGCTCATCACCTTCCTTTCCCCAGGTTAACCAGATACTTTCACATATAGGTCAGATGTTTAATCAAGACACTTGCATGTGGGCCTTATCCTTTCCAGATTTATCTGAGCATCAGCCACAAACTTTTTAATCATTTCTTTCTGAAAAGCCTGACCTCAAAGTGTGCTCTGCAGATCTTTGTAGGTTCTCAAGATCCTTTCCAGGGGCCCAGGAGGTCAAGACCATTTTTGTGACACCCCCAAGGTGTTATCGGCCTGCTTGTGGGTTGTCACTCTCCCTGACGGTGCAAACGGAACGCTGGGTCTAATTGTTTATATCTCAGCACAACGCAAGATAATGGGCAGAAAGTATACAGAGAATCATTATATTCTTTATCTCCAGTTATTTTCAGGAAAAAGGACAATTCCAGTTTCATTCAAGAATGTTCTTAAGGAAGTAGTAAAATTTAATGCCATGCGTTAAGGTTTTTTGACCGGGAAGTACGTATCTTCTAATGTTTTTTGGGAGGGATCCCCACCCCTCAGGCTACGGTGAACCGAGCAAGAGACGGGTGACGAGCCGCCTAGCGAAGCTACGTCTGCACTTGTGCTGCTCCCCACCCCCCCCACCCCGTGCTGTCTGAGCTCTGCCTCCTGTCAGATCAGTAGCTGCACTAGACTCTTTGAGGAACCGGAATCCTGCTGACAACTACACACATGAGGGATCCAGGCTGCACATTCCTCATGAGAATCTAACGCCGGATGATCTGGGGTGGAGCTGAGACAGTGATGCGAACACTGAGGAGCATCTGCAAATAAGAATTAACATTAGCAGAGGGATTTGACTCCAATAAAAGTCGCTCACAGACTCCTATCGAAACCTTACTAGTGAGCAGCAAGTGATGGTTAGGCAGGTACCTTCATTGTACTGTTGCGTCTGCTGACCGGCCTTAAATCAGAATCTGGCACTTATTTTAGTCTGAGCGTGGCCCACTCCTTATTTCATTCAGCACGTCTGTCTCTGCCCCTCCTTGTAGCTATGGAAAAGTTATCTTCCATTAACCTGGTCCCTGGTGACAAAAAGTTGAGGTCTGTTACTCTATGGGACAAAAATAGGAAGTATATATAAAATACATCTGCATTCTTTTTTTGTTTGTTTGTTTTTGAGACAGGGTCTCACTCTATAGTTCAGGCTGGCCCTGAGCTCACTATGTAGCCCAGGCAAGCCTGAAACTCAGCAATCCTCCTGCCTCTGCCTCCTGAGTGCTCGGATTACAGGCATGAGCCACCACGCCCACCATAATACATTTTTATTTTGAAGCCCATATTGTCTATAGAAAACTCTTGTGCAATTCCTTATGTTACAAACTCTACTAGCTGCTTTCTTTTTGAAATACTACCTTCACTGGAAAGAATGACTGACAAACTGTGGTTATCCAGCCTCCAGAATTTACCAAACATTTTTTGCAAGTTATCTAAGTATACTTATAGCAAGAAAGATATGGTCAGTACTTATTTTCAATGATAAAGCTCAAGTTTTTAGGTAAAATGTAGAACGTGGTGAATTTGTATCCACCCTCAAGAGTTTATAATCTTGGTCTGAGAATTTAGCTCAATGGTTCAGGCTTCTCTCTGGCATCTACAAGGTCCAGAGTTTGATCCCCATACCACATTTCACAATGCCAACCCAGCACTCAGGAGGCAGAGGAGGCAGAGGCAAGAGGACTGCTGTGAGTTTGAAGCTTGCCTTAGCTACATAGTGAGTTCAGGGCCAGTTAATACTACAAAGTGAGACCTTGTCTCAAAAAAAAAAAAAAGTTTATTTATTTTTTATTTCTGGACAGGGGATTGAACTCAGGACCTTACAATTGTGAAGTAGGTGTGGTACCACTGAGCTAAGCCCCTTACTCCTGTCTCCATGAGTTTAACAATTCCTTAATTCTTAAAAAATTAATGAAATCTGTAGTAATATTAATAAATATTACTTTTTGGTATTGAACTAATGAAATATGTTAACATTAGGGAACCACATAACTAAGTGAAATATTTGGAAATGACTAATGCAAAATATAAAGAAATGAAAAGTTTTAATGTAAAAGAAAGAAAAAGTCTATTGCTGTAGTTCCATATTCTACTTTCCAATTCAATTCCTCTGTAAGAAACTCTCATTCATTGAGAGTTGATGTAGTATCAAAGAATAATATCCAAAATTACTCTGAAAGCCTTCTAAAACACTTCTTCCTTTTCAGCTACATACCTCTGTGAGAATGGAGGCTTCTTTACATATTTCAACCAAAATGACATACCTAAACAGAGTTAATTGGAAGCATTTCTCTTCTGAGATACAAGACATCAAAGAGATTTTTAAAACCTGCAAAACATGGGCCGGAGATTTAGCTCAGTGGTTCTGGTGCCTGCCTTGAAAGCCCAAGGCCCTGAATTCGATCCCAGTAACCACATACAATGCTGGGCATGGTGACTCACACCCACCAGCCATCAATACCACATACCACAGTGCCAGGCGTGGTGGCTCACGCCTGTCATCCCAGCACTTGGGAGGCAGAGGCAGGAGGATTGCTGAGTTCGAGGTTTGCCTGGGCTACATAGTGAGTTCAGGGCCAGCCTGAACTACAAAGCGAAACCCTGTCTCAAAATAAACAAACAAACAAACAAAGAAACAAACAAGTGAAACTTTGTTACTTTCCTTATTAATATTTTTTGCTTTAGTAAATGTAATTATTTTCCATAAATATACATTATTTGTGTCAATGTGTGATGTGCTTATAATAGTCACTTAAAATAAATTAATACATAAAACCTTTTCAATTTCCATTTTAATCTCTAATACGCTTTAGTCACTATATCCAAAGCTCTTTTGTATCCTACCTATTTCTTTGTGAGAAATAGGGAAGAATTTTACAAGCTTCTGCTTGAGACTGCTGGCCTTAGCCTCTACAAGTTCCTCATCGGCCATGACGGATATGCACCCAGTAGAGCAAGTACTATAGCCCTGGACTCAGAGGACTGAATCTGATGACTTCTCACCCATTCACCAGCGGCATGATCCTAGCTGAGTGACAGTATCGTTGAACGCTCAGTCTTCACCTGGAAGGTGGACACACTCACCTCTCAGTGCCGGGGACTTGCATGAGTTGCCCCAGGTAATGTGCCTTCCCCTGCGTGTAGAATGCAGTAGCCAGTGAATCTCAGAAGCTCCCTCCTGTTCCCCCAGGTGCCTATATACATCCTCCCATTGTGTCCTATTTTCTCTAATATCTTATTTTCCTTCTAGTGGAGTGAGAGACAAATGTCTTTTATTTCTACGTTTTCTTGAAATCCTTCTTTGTGAAAAAAAACCTAACCAAAACAATACCGGATGTTTACTGAATGTTTGCTATATGTTAGCTTAGTGTAACTATTTGTATTAATTCATTTAATCTCTAAGAGAACTCTAAGAGTAAGATATGTTGTATACATGTTATGTATACAAATTACACAATATATTTGTAGCACATAAATTAGCTGACTCACACAGTAAGAACACACAACTCAAGACGTGTTGAAACCAGGATTTGAACTCAGGCTAGAATCCTGTGTACAGGAATCCAGTGGTTCTGTGTATATCTAGTTAGCACATGACTAATAGGAAATGGCCCTGATCTCACCCATGCCTTCTCCATGAAGACATTTCAATTGTGTCTTGTCTTCTCTTGCATTGGCCTTTCTACTGAGAAACAGCCCATCTTCATTTAAATGGGTGCACACGGGCAGCCTACTGACTCCTGTCCTTGAGGGTGGTAGCTCTTTCTTTCTGACTTGAGTCACTTAAACACAATCCAGGTAATTGCCTCTGGCAGATAAACAGAAATAGCGTTTTCCTCCCAATTAATCGGTTGCATTTTAATCAATTAGTTGGGCCAATCCCGCTTTGTCGCTCATTTCCTACTGCCTATGTGGAACATCTCTACATCATCAAATCTGGAGATAATGGAAAGTTGGTATTTTTGCTTAGATCAGCATGTTTGGATCTAAAACAGTTTGGAACTGTTTTTGTAAAAAATAACAATTGCATAAGTGTCCGACATGTTGTGTGCAGTCTCAGTGGTAATCATAAGACATCATCATTTTCAGAACAGATGCTGCAAAACTGTCAAAGGAATCCAAACAAGCTGTCGCTTGGTGTCAGGAGAATATTGCTGTTAATTTAGTTCTTCTTTTTCCTTCTGACCTAGGTATTACATGACTGTCATTATTTGTGTCATCTCCTGTGCGTAATCAAGTTAATTCACTTCATCAAATATTTTTCTACAATAGACATAACTTGTACTGTTTTCCCTCAGCTCAGCGAATAGGTTAGATTCACAGAATATTAACGTGGAAGGAGCCCGAAGGGACCATGGAGTTAGCCTCTAATTTTACAGGTGGGGAAATTACTGGCAAATCGTTCACAGCAGGAGCAGATGTGGGAATCTAGGATGGAGAAAGGTGGTATTTCTTTTGCTAAATTTTTTTTTTTATCAACTCTAGTGACCCAGTTTCCTCAGAATTCTGGTTGCTTCACTGTGTATTTCTTTGCACCTCTCTTCTTTTCTTTCAATCTTGGTGTCTATGTAAGCTTGAGATACAGATCTATCGTCTTTATACCCCACAGTTCCTTTCCTGTGATGCCAGCATGGGCTGCAGACTCCCCCTGGGGACCAGTTGGAGCAGGGGCACGTGAGGATGGCATCTCACGGACAGACTAGTGATGACCTGAAACAGAATATTAAGTTTCTCTTTTTGTAAAATTCTCTTGGCTAAATGTGGCCATTTCTACCTTCTGGCCGTTTCCACTGTGATCTCTCTATCTTCAGTATATCTCCCCATCAATCTTTTCTCTGTTTCCTGCCAAGATCTACACTGAATTTTGGGGGACATAGTTCCTTAACCTATTTCTATGTTGTTCCTAATCCACCTCTCCTTGAGATCTTAATTTCTGTTAGTTTCAGATTTCAGTGCATTTTCTTTCATTTTTTAAAATTGAATTCTTTATTGGTACATTCTATATATAGCTCACAGTCACACATTTTCTTCTTTCTTTCTTTCTTTCTTTCTTTCTTTCTTTCTTTCTTTCTTTCTTTCTTTCTTTCTTTCTTTCTTTCTTTCTTTCTTT
>PVIC010034707.1:0-19450 GCA_004025085.1 Thryonomys swinderianus | reverse complement strand
CAGCAATCCTCCTGTCTCTGCCTCCCGAGTGCTGGGATGACAGACGTGAGCCACCACGTCCAGCATTGTGGTATGCGGTGTTGATTGTTGGTGAGCGTGAGTCTCCACACCCAGCATTATATGTGGTTACCGGGGATCGAACCCAGGACCTTGCGCTTGCGAGGCAGGCGCTGGAACCACTGAGCTAACCCTCCGGCCCATTGCTCACTGATCTTAAAAGTACTACAGTACAGCCAGGCGTGGTAGCTCACGCCTGTAATCCCAGCATTTGGGAAGCAGAGACAGGAGGACTGCCGAGTTCAAGGCTTGCCTGGGCTACATAGTGAGCTCAGGGCCAGCCTGAACTACAAAGTGAGACCCTGTCTCAAAACAAAAAAAAAGTACTACAGTACAATGCAGGTACCGTGACAGAGCACCTTAACACTGCAGAATGTATTTCCTAAGAGCAAGGATATTCTAAGGAAATAAAACTTATAGACCAATAAAGGCAGACTGTAAACCTGGAATGAGCTGAAGCGTTAAAGTGTATTTTCCTCTTCTTTGTCCCACACTGCATAACTCCTTCCTTGGGTACAGTTTTGCAACCTCAACATCAAAGACATTTGGTCCAGGTCACCCTTCCTGTGCACTGCAGGATGGTGAAAATCACTCCTGTGCTCTGCCCATAGATGCCACAATCACCTCCCAGCCAGCTGTAACTGAAAGTATCTCCTGAAAGGGAACTGCTCCAGTGAAGAAACCATGCTCTTAGAGAACAATAGCTTGAAGCAGCAGCAGTAATGGCAGCAGACAGTCTGTACTGGCCACTTAGCAGCAGGTGCTAAGCAGTCTGAGCTCATCAAGCCATTTATCCATAGAACCACCCTCTGAATTACCGAGGAGAGCACCTCCTTAAAGGGGAGGGAAGAGAAGCAGTGAGGGCAAAACATCATGTCACACAGCTGTTAAGTGGCATAGCAGGGACTGAAGGTGAGCCTCACTGAAGGTGGGGCCTCACAATCCTGCTCACTCCCAAAGGCATCATCTCCTCTCTGCTGCTGAGACCAGTCTTCCTGGGAATCAACCCTCCATCAGGCTTCAGATCTTTTTGGACAGCACTCAGCAGATTGCCAGTGTTCTTAGTCTCCCAGAAGGTTACTCTCTCCACAGGAACTACAAGCATCTGGGTTAGAGTCTGCCCATGCTGGTCCTTAGCAGAGAGACTATTCTCACTGCTGACTGGCTCCAGCCCCAAAAGAGTTTAGTTAAAAGAGGCAAATGCTTATAGCAGGGCCTTACCCACAATATAACAGAATACCAGTGTTAGCTCTTGTCTCTCCACTAGTGCATAAGGCGATGTCTAAAGGAAGGCATTTTCTTTTGTATTGTTTTGTTTTTGCTTTGGTACAGAGAACTGAACCCAGGGCCTTTGTACTGAGGTATATAACCCCAACCTGTCTTTTAAATTTTGAGATGGTCTTGCTAAGTTATGCAGGCTGGGCTCAAACTTGTAATCTTCCTCCCTCAGCCTCCCACACTGCAGAGATTACAGATGTGCTCCATCTTATTTGGCTGCTATTGTGTCTTGTTTCAGTCCCTATGCTTGGCACACAGTAAATTCTCAACTAAGTATTTTCTTAGTAAATGTATGAACAAAGAACAGTTTCCTTTGAAAACTAAAACCCAATGTTTGGCCTTTACTACTTCATTGAGTCTCTACCTACTTTATTTTTTTTGTTTTTTGTTTTTTTGAGACAGGGTCTCGCTTTGTAGTTCAGGCTGGCTCTGAGCTCACTATGTAGCCCAGGCAAGCCTTGAACTCAGCAATCCTCCTGTCTCTGCCTCCCGAGTGCTGGGGTTACAGGCGTGAGCCACCATGCCCGGCACTGTGGTATGTGGTATTGATTGCTGGTGGGCGTGAGTCTCCACGCCCAACACTGTATGTGGTCACCAGGGATCAAACTCAGGACCTTGCGCTTGCGAGGCAGGAACCGGAACCGCTGAGCTAACCCTCCGGCCCTCTACCTACTTTAAAAAGGAAAACAATGAAGGAAACAAGTATTCTCATATAATGCTAACAACTTCAAATCATTTAAATTCCATTTAGGAAGAAAAAATAACATTCTATATGCCTTAAAAAAATGCACCTACCCTTTTGTACAAAAATTCATTCTAATCAATTACATATACAAATCAAGAGATGTAATGTTCACTATTTTTTTCACAACACTAAGAAATTAGAATACATCAATATTCAATCAGAGATAAATGATAGTATTTCCATACTGTTATCATATAAAGCCTTTACTATAAATATTTATATAATAATGGTTGTATTTAAGAGAGTAAATTATAAAAGAGAATGAACAGGGCCGGAGATTTAGCTCAGTGGTTCCAGCGCCTGCCTCGCAAGCTCAACGTCCTGAGTTCAATCCGGAGACCACAAAGAATGCTGGGCGTGGTGACTCACGCCCACCAACCATCAATACCACATACCACAGTGCCGGGTGTGGTGACTCACACCTGTAATCCCAGCACTCGGAAGGCAGAGACAGGAAGATTGCTGAGTTCCAGGCTTGCCTGGGTTACATAGTGAGCTCAGGGCCAGCCTGAACTACAAAGCAAGACCCTGTGTCAAAAAAAAAAACAAACAAAAAAAGAGAATGAACAATACAGTTCTAGTAACTACATGCATAGAAGCCAAATGTTAAATGTAATTATATCTGAGTTAGGGGATTTTGATTTTCTTAATGGTTTTCTTTTAGCTTACCTATATTTTCTATTTTCCTCCAGAGTGTTTTAGTTCTGCTTTTATTAAAGAAGTTTTAATGAAAAAAAATTTTTTTTTGAGACAGGGTCTCGCTTTGTAGTTCAGGCTGGCCCTCAGCTCACTATGTAGCCCAGGCAAGCCTTGAAATAAGCAATCCTCCTGTCTCTGCCTCCCGAGTGCTGGGATTACAGGTGTGAGCCACCCCGCCCAGCACTGTGGTATGTGGTATTGACTGCTGGTGGGCGTGAGTCACCATGCCCAGCATTGTATGTGGTTGCCAGGATCAAACTCAGGACCTTGTGTTTGCGAGGCAGGCACTGGAACCACTGAGCTAAATCTCCGGCGCCCAAAAAAATTTTTTTTGAGACAGGGTCTCACTATGTAGCCTATGCTGGGCTGAACTTATGGCAATACTCTAGTTTCAGCCTCCCAAGTGCTGGGATTACAGGCATGCGCCACTAGCCTGACTAAAGATGTTTTTAAATGGAAGTTCATATATAGGTGAAAGAGAGATCCCTTTGACATGTACAGAATTAGAAAGTGTATATTCCTAGCAGGGGAATAGCAGGGTTAAATGGGACCTGTAATCCTAGTTTTCTGAGGAATCTCCACACTGATCTCCACAATGGTTGCACAAGTCTGCAATCCCACCAATAGTGGAGAAGGGTTCCTTTCTCCCCACAGCCTCACCAGCATTTATTGCTGGTTGATTTCACAATAGCAGCCATTCTTTGTGTAGTGAGATGAAATCTCAGTGTTGTTTTCATCTGCATGTCTCGAATGACCAGTGATGTTGAACATTTCTTCATATGCTTCTTGGCTGCTTTTACTTCGGCCTCTGAGAAATGTCTGTTCATTTCAGAGGCCCATTTTTGAATTGGGTCTTTAAACTTGGGGGGACTGATTTGTTTAAATTCTTTATATATTCTAGATACTAGCCCTTTGTCTGACAAACAGCTAGTAAAGATTTTTTTCCCATGTTGTTGGTTGTCTTTTATCGGTGCTGTCCAGAAGCTTTTTAGGAGGATGAGATTCCATTTGTTGATTCTTTCTGCTAGTTCTCATGCTATAGACTGCTAGGAATATAGCCAAAGGAATTAAAAGATTCATATTGTAAAGACAAATGTACACCCATGTTCATACCAGTTCAATTTGTGATAGCCCAATCTTGGAAACAACCCAGATGCCCATCAATTGGAGACTGGATAAAGATGTGGTTTAAAAAAAAAATAAAATGGAGTATTACTCTGCCATAAAGACTGACAAGTTTCATTCATTCATGTGCAAATGGATACACCTTGAGGACACACTAATAAGTGAAATAAATAGATCACAGATATGTAAAACACCGTATCTTTTCTCTGGTATGAGAACCTGTAGGTGTAAATGAGTTCTAGAATGTATGATAGATTTTGTAAAATAGGAAATATTCAAAGGAAATGTGGTGGGGGCACGTAATGAGGGGAAAGAATAAATATGATTTGGAAAGAAAAAGAAATAGCATTATATAAGGGGTGGGGGGTCATGGGTGGGTAGGGATATGGGTAAAAATGAGAATTAACTTCTGTCATATACTGGTACAAATTTGCCAATACTGAGTGTGACTGTAAGCTGTATATAAAATATACCAATAAAGAATTCAATTTAAAAAAAGAATTAGCAAGTGTAGTTTTAACAATGTATACTCTAAAGTCTATAGCATACAGATTTAAAACTATAGATATAAAATGTAGTTCTATTGTTACATTAGATTGTGGTTAGTTCAGAGGGTTAGTTAATGGTCTAAATTCAAAATCTCAACTCAGCTTTGAGGCTGCAAGATGAGTTCTAACTGATCTAAATGAATCCCAAAGATGTCTAAAATACTATGGTTTCCAAAGCATCAAGTTGAGGAATGTACTAGACTAGACCAAAATAGGCTGCAGGGGTTGAAGCAGATGGATGAATAATCTGTTCATGCCAGCTGCTGTCATACTCTGTAAACACACTGCAGCAAAATTTGAGGACCAGTGGGTACACCAGGCAGGTGAAGTGATCTCTACCATGTACCCTTGTGAGACTGGGCCAAGATAGACCCAGAAAGTGATGGACAAGTCTGCATGCTTCACCCAAACTGCTCACCCTCTAGAGAAGTTTCATTTAACTTAGAAATAGGATCTGTCTCCTGTCTAGATTGAGTCTTTCTTTTTTCATTTGTTAGATTAAGAAACTAAGCATATTTTCTTCCTATTTCACATTACCTATCATACATTTTGGCAAAATGTTAAATGTAATTATATAGCCAAATGGTAAATGTGGCAAAATGTATGATAGGTAATGTGAAATAGGAAGAAAACATGCAAAAGGGAAAAGGAAAGGGTGAGTAAGGGAAAAGTAAAGGGAAAGAAAAAAATCTGATATAAAAAAAAGGAAACAAGCTTATGTATATAGGGAATGTGGAGTTGAAGGGAAGATAGAGAATTAAGATGTGTCATGTACTAGTACAACTTCTCAATGTTGAATGTGATCATGATGTATATGTAAAATGTGCCAATAAATTCAATTTTAAAATAAGATTAAAAAACTGATTTACCAAATGGTTCGTGTCTAGTCTGTCAACCAGTGTATATTACCCTTGCTTATAAAACTATTACACAGTTTCCTGCTCCACCAAATAAACCATGATGCACATCCCTGAGGAAGGGTGAAGTTCTCTGCAGTATAAACGCAGAGGGCTACATTCTAGTGCACCCACTGAGGTTCCTCCTTCTCCCATCCTCGCCAGCACCCACCCCTCCTGTGATGGGCTCCACCCTGTACCTCTGGTAAGATGAACTGTTCCACAGGCTTGTACCATAGCTTGTTCACCTGAACACCACAGCTCGGAGGACTAAAGCGAGCAATGAAGAGGGCCTCCTGCACAATGGGGAAGGTGAAGGACACAAACAGAAAAACAAAGGGAAGAAAAAAATATTTCACATTATGTACTGCATGTGCAACACCTTCTAGCTTGGTCAGTCAACAAAATCCATAATGGTCCTAACCACGGTGATGCATATTGTTTACTGTGGTTCTGGCAATTTTGGGGTTTTCTAGTGCAGTTCATGGTTATTAAATAAAGGTATTTAATCACAGTTGTTTTTAAATTCTCAACTACTACACACAACCTTAAAAACAAGACAAAAACCTCTCACCCCATCTTGTGAAGAAAAACATTAAAGGAAGTAAGAAGTGTAATTAAATTCAGCTAATAACAGTGTTAAAAGCCGCTCAAAGGGTTAAGAGTAAGTAGAAAGGTCACGTATTTACAAGGAATGTGAACAAAAGGACTCAGGAACCTCCTTCAAAAAGAACTATCAGGATGGTTGCAGTAGTGCTACACATGGCTATAGTCTTAGCACTAGGGAGGCTGAGGCAGAAAGGCTGCAAATCTGAGCCCAACATGGGCAACTTGGGGAGATCTTGTCACCCAATAAAAAGGGAGTGTGTGGGTATATAATTCAGTGCAAAAGCACAGGGTTAAATACTAAAACAAAACAAAAAAAAACAAAAAAACCTTCACAAGAAAATACAAACTAAACAAAAAAGGGAATATAAAAGAAGACTGATTCTCAGGATGTCTACTGTTTTCTTTGTGCATTCTCACTTCTTTTAGCTAAGAACATTTTCTTATTCTTAAGACTGTCCTTATTACTAAGTTTTCACAAGCAAAATTTCTGTTAAAGCTCTCAATTCCATGTAGACATTTACCATGATGGCCAGATCAGATAGTATGTCTATTTTTTATGAATACCACTTCTTAACAATGTACTTAGGACTTATTTTGCACTGTGATGTGTGATCAAATATATAGCAACCCACTTACCCCACTGTTCATGACAATTTCTGCAGAAATTCTCTTGGGTCTTTATAAGGTAAGACAAAAAATATGTTAAATGCTGCTGCCTAGTGCCATCCAATGAAAAGGCAGGCTTGTAAAAACATGATGTCCTTGTCATACTCCTACCATACACACTAGATTTGGCACTATTCAACTTCTGGCTCTTCCCCAAAGTCAACATGAGTAGGAAAGGCAAATGTTTTGAATCAGTTTAGGACACTGAGGCAGGTAGGACAGTGCAGGTAAAGACATTCATGAAAGAAAACACTCAGACCTGCCTCAGAAAGTGACAAGAACGATGGGATAAGTGTGTTCAAAGAGAGGGGGATTAATGGTAATTAGTGTAATAAATTAGTGTAATTAATTTTTTTTTTTTGGAGACAGGGGCTCGCTTTGCAGTTCAGGCTGGCCCTGAGCTCACTGTGTAGCCCAGGCAAGCCTCAAACTCAGAACAATCCTCCTGCCTCTGCCTTCCAAATGCTGGGATTACAGGCAGGAGCCACGACATCCAGTATTATTGTATGTGGTTACTGGAGGATCGTGAACTCAGGACCTTGTGCTTGCTCTCCAGGTGCCGGAACCACTGAGCTAAATCTTCAGCCCAAAATTTCAAAAATTTAAACATTCACCTTTTTTTTCCCAATTACATCTCACATATCTATCCATGAACGTTTTAGGATCCACATTTTTTTTTTGAGACAGGGTCTCGCTTTGCAGTTCAGGCTGGCCCTCAGCTCACTATGTAGCCCAGGCAAGCCTCAAACTCAGCAATCCTCCTGTCTCTGCCTCCCGAGCACTGGGATGACAGGTGTGAGCCACCATGCCCGGCACTGTGGTATGTGGTATTGATTGCTGGTGCACGTGAGTCACTATGCCCAGCACTGTATGTGGTTACCGGGGATCAAACCCAGGACCTTGTGTTTGTGAGGTATGCGCTGGAACTACTGAGCTAAATCTCCAGCCCTTAGGATCCACTTTTGATCAGTTCTTTTTGAGGACAAGATTATTAACTCCTCTCTAACAAAATACAGCGACTGAAAATGATCAACATAATCAAAATATTGTGTGTTTGAACTAAACTTTTTTTTTTTGGAGACAGGGTCTCCAAAAGACTTTTGGAGTTTGTAGTTCAGGCTGGCCCTGAGTTCACTATGTAGTCCAGGCAAGCCTCGAACTCAGCAATCCTCCAGCCTCTGCCTCCCAAGTGCTGGGATTACAGGCACGAGCCACCACGCCCAGCATTGTGGGGTGTAGTACTGATTGCTGGTGGGCGTGAGCCACCACACCCAAAATCATATCATTGTATGTGGTTACTGGATCCAACCAGGGACCTTGGGCTTGTTAGGCAGGCAGCGGAACCACTGAACTAAATCTCCAGCCCTGAACTAAACTTCTTTACTGGCAACTCAACAGCATGAACAATTTTTAAGAAAGACTATTGCTTCTTGGCCTTTTGGCTAAGATCAAGTGAAGAAAGACTATACTGAGACAAATCAGTGCATCAAAAATTCAACATTAATCCTTATTTCTAGATAAGGATAAGAATGAATCTGTGGTACTATTACTGTAGCTACTCAGCTAAATTTTAGTATCAATACATTTTTATATGTTATGTGCACAGTTCTGGGGATAAAACCTAGGCCTCCTACTATTATGGAAGCAGTTTAATCACTGAGCTTCAATCATTCTCCCTTCAATGAGTTTTTTATTTTACTTTATTTTATTTTAGTGAGACAAGATTTTGATATGTAGCTCAGGGTGGCCTTATACTCATTAGGTAGCCTTGAACTCACAGCAAACCTCCTGCTTTAGGCTCCTGAGTGCTGGGATTACAAGAGTTCAATGAGTCTTAACACACGGTATAATCATATGGGCTCCATTCCCTTGTTTCCTCTCTTGTATTTATGCCTATCAATACATTAAAAACTATAGCTTTTTTTGAGACAGGGTCTCACTTTGTAGTTCAGGCTGGCCCTGAGCTCACTGTGTAATTCAGGCAAGCCTCGAACTCAACAATCTTCCTGCCTCTGCCTTCCAAGTGCTGGGATTACAGAAATGAGCCACCAAACCCAGCATCTGTGGTCTGTGGTACTGATTGCCAGTGGGTGTGAGTCACCACGCTCAGTACTGTTGTATGTAATTACTGGGGATTAACCAGGGATCTTGCACTTGCTAGGCAGGTGCTGGAACCACTGAGCTAAATCTCTGGCCCCCAAAAACTATAGCTTCTTTAAAGTACGCAAAATTTTTTTAAACTTAAATTTATCTTTTACATTTACTAAGACCAATTCTACAAATAATTATGAACTCGGGACAAATCATGAAAGCAATGATCTAAAAGCACTGGAACTGGATCAAACAGGCAGAACCTGGAGGGGAATTAGCACGAGGAAGGAAACTGGGTATGTGCCCCACCTTCCTTGTTGGTCTCTGTCCAAAGGTAGAACTCTAGGGCAGCTAAAAAGCTGAATGAAAAAGTGTAGTCCTTCTACCTGAAAAATTAAAAGGCAGAGGAAGAGCAAACATCAACTAAAAAGTGAAGAAGAATCCCCCACTTAGCATGAACCTCACACAGAGGGTCAGCCACAAATTCTACAAATCAACTCTGTCCAAATCCGTGGCTGACTCATGAAACACACATTTGAGGCCAAAGCTGAGCGATCCATCTAAGGCCAAAACTGAACAGAGATTTCAGCTGATGTTCACTGCAAGAAAAACAGTTTGGGATCTGTGTCTGGCCAATTTAACTGCTTGCTAAAACAGAACAAGAAAAAAATCAATACTCTTTGAGGAATAAAAAGGAATCTAGGGCTCCTATAACAAATCATTCACAACATCCAGGCTTCAATCCAAGGTACCAGACACACAACAGAAAAAGATTATGACACTCAAGAGAAAAACTTCAAGATAACCTGGAATAAACCCACAGAGTTTTCTAAAGCAGTTATAATATGGTGACAGGTCTACTAGACAAAACTATGCTGAAAATTAATGAATAAAGATTTTATTGAAATAGTCTTAAAAAACCTAAATGAAAATCTAAGGTTTAAAATAAATCTAAAATAAAAATTTCATTGAGTAAGCCTAACTGCAGATTTGAGATGGCAGAATAGTGAATTTAAATATATATTAACAGAAAGTAAATCTGAAAAACAGAAGGAAAATGTTGAACAAAACTCCACAGATTTGTGAACCATCAGACAATACCAAGAGATCAAGCATGCAATTGTAATGCGAGGTAAAATGAGTGACAGTGGAAAAAGTTTTGAAGAAATACCAGCTGAAAAATTCTCCAAATTTGATAAAAGATGTACATTTAGAGACTGAAAAAATGGAAGTTCTAAGCAGAAGAAAAACCATTTCATTGTAGAGTAGTCAAATTTAAATATAAAGACAGCCCCTAAACAAAGGAACCACATCACACACCACTAATGGAATAGCAACTCAAAGGATGTTGACTTTTCACCAAAAAAACTTTAGAGGCCAAAAACATGGAGATGAATCTTTAAAATACTAAAGAAGAAGACAAAGAAAACACAACCACTACCCAGAATTTCATACCCAGAAAATAACTCACAATAATAATAAATATTTTCAGAAAAACGAAAATTAAGCAGATTCAGCAGCGGCAAATATCCACTATCAGAATTGAAGTAGATTGTAGCAAATAGAAATTTAGGTATTCACGGATGAATAAACAAAGAAATGGTAACTAGTGGGGAAAGACATAAAACTTGCTCTCTACAATCCTTTTCAGATACACTCAGTTTAAAGCAAAAATAATACATTGTGGCATTGAGCAAATAGATGTAACATATAGAGGAGCCATGAGAACAAAGTTGATGGAACTTGCACAGTCCTCATATTTTACATGAAGCAGTAGCTCTAAGACTGAAAAGTTTAGGATATGTATTATGATCCTCATATCAACCAATACACACAAAAGTCAAAACAAGTGCAACTAAAAAGCCCACGGAGAAACTAAAATTAAATTCTAAAAAATACTCAAGTTAATCTCAAAGAAAGAAAAGGAGGAGCAGAGGAACAAAAAAGTGAAACAAACAGAAAATGACTGATAAAAATTGAAATCGGCCTACTTGGATAACTATTAAATGTAAATTGAATAAGTAAATGGATTAAGTACTTCCTCTAAAAACTAGAGATTCTTAGAATTTATAAACAGAAAGACCCCCAACTTTTTGATCAGTATAGAAATACAGTATCTAGCAATACTTAAAATGCAATTTATCACAGTAACAGAATAAAAGATAAATACCTTAGAAACAGCCTGGGTTCCCACCAACCCTAAAATGGGTAGACAGACTGTCAGAATATTACATATTGATTAAAAGAATGAAAATGAATAATTCATTGATCATACAACACAATATGTTTCCAAATGTGGACTGAAAGATAATATACAACAGAGCTCTTCTGTATGCTTCCATTTATACATGAAGTGCCAGAATAGACAAAACTAGCCTATGACCAAACAAAAAAATCCGAACAGTGATTGCTTTTGGGGAAGAGGAAAGGAACTGACTCAAAAGGAACATAAAGGAACTTTCTAGGATTACATGCTTTACATACTGACAGGAGTTTGTCCTAAGCTCGTTATGAATTTAACAAACTGCATGTACATTCCACTTTATGTAAAGTTTAAGAATAAAAAAATTAAAGTCTAGTTAATGATACACATGTTAAAGTATTCAAGGGTGAAGTGTACCAATGCCTGAAATTACTCTAAAATACATTTTTAAAAAGATAGATTAATAGGACTGTAGATTTAGCTCAGTGGTTCCGGCGCAAAGTCCCTAGTTCAATCACGAGTAACCACATGTAATAATACCGGGTGTGGAGCTCACACCTATCAGCAATCAATACCACATATCACAAATGCCAGGCTTGGTGGCTCAAGCCTGTAATCCTAGCACTCGGGAGGTAGAGGCAGGAGGATCGCCAAGTTCAAGGCTTGTCTGGGCTACACGGTGAGCTCAGGGCCATCCTGAACTACAAAGCGAGACCCTCAAAAAAAAAAAAAGATTAATATATATGTGATAAAGCAAATACAGCAAGATATTAGCCACTGTAGAATCTAGTTGGTGGCTATCTGGGTGTTCACTGAATAGTTCTTTTGCAGTTTCTGTATTTTTAAAATGAGAAACAAGTGTAATCCTAGCACTCGGGAGGCAGAGGCAAGGGGATTGCTGAGTTTGAGGCTTTCCTGGGCTACAAAGTGAGCTCAGGGCCAACCTGAACTACAAAGTAAGACCCTGTCTCAAAAAAAACCCAAAAACCAAAAAAAAAACCCAAACAAAAAAAACCCCTGTGAAACAGATCTGTTCAAATACAATTCCATCCTATACACTTCTCCAAATTCAGAGGAAGAGTAACCCCAGCTGTTCTAGATTTTCTTCCTCCTACATCCTGATGATCTGAAAGATCTGAAGCAATCAGCAACAAATGCTGGTGAGGCAGAAGGAAGGAAGGAACCTTGCTCCACTGTTGGTGGGAATGTAGACTGGTGTAATCACTATGGAGATCAGTGTGAAGATTCCTCAGAAAACTAGGATTAGAGGTCCCATTTGACCCTGAGATTTCCCTACTGGGTATATACACAAAAGAATTACAAGATTCATATCACAGTGATATATGTGCACCTATGTTTATAGCAGCAGCTCACTTTGTGATAGCTGCATCTTGGAAACAACCCAAATGCCCTTCACCTGGAGACTGGTTTTTAATAAAATGGAGTATTACTCTGCCATAAAGAATATAAGTTTGAGTCATTTATACTCAAATGGATGTACCTTGAGGACATACTCATAAGTGAAATAAATAGGTCACAAATGTATAAATACCGTATCTTTTCTCGGGTATGAGAAACCCAAGATGTAAATGAGTCTTAAAATGTATGATAGATTTGTGAAATAGAAAATATTCAAAGAGAAAAGGAGGGTGGGGTAAGTAAAGAAGGAAGAGAAAAAATGTGATGGTTAAAAAAAGGAAGCAAAACTTATGAAGGGGGCAGGGGGACTGTGAATGGAGGGGAATGAGAAAAAATGAGAATTAAGTTGTGTCAGGTACTGGTACAAATTCGCAATGTCAAGTGTGATTTGATGTGTATATAGAATGTACCAATAACATCAATTAAAAAAATAAAATAGCTTCCAGTATCTATATATATATATACATCCATCCATCTATCTATCTATCTATCTATCTATCTATCTATCTATCTATCTATCTATCTATCTATCTATCTATCTATCTATCTATCTTTTTGAGACAGGGTCTTGCTTTGTAGTTCAGGCTGGCTCTGAGCTCACTATGTAGCCTAGGCCAAGCTTCAAACTCAGCAATCCTCCTGTCTCTGCCTCCCGAGTGCTGGGATTACAGGCGTAAGCCACCATGCCCAGCAATCAGTATATTTTTTTAAAAAAGATCTGCAACAGGTATTAGCCTTGTATTGTAGGTTTTTAGGGTTGGAAGAGACAAAATCCTAAGCGGTCTCCAATTATTTTGTTTTTTGGCTTTTGTTTTGTAACAGTCTTGATACATAACCCCAGCTGGCCTCAAACTGCCTGTGATCCTCTTGCCTCAGTTTCCTGGGTACTGGGATCATAAGCATTTATCACCACACTGCGATGTAAGGCTCCAAATTTTTATTCCCATCACAAACTTTTGAAATTTCTGAGCTGTGGTGATTTTAGATTGGATATTTCTAATCTAGTCCAACTTTCTATTTTAGATATAAAACATTTTTTCAGTTACCCTATTTTTAAACCAGTAGTATACATTTTTATACAACAATGCATTCTGTATTCAGTCAATAAGGGAAGGAAGGTGGAAGTCTCTTAACCAGAGAGATTTATATACTCTTCCAATCTACTACATACCACAAAAAAAAAGTTGTGTTTTGGGGGAAGGAAAATGTGGGAAGTTCTGCAGAAAGCAGTGCATACCTCCTGTTCTGCTTGATAAAGCTTCACTGTGATGTTTCTCTGGAAACCTACATCGCTGGCTTCATAGAACACCCCAAGACTGGTAATAACAATCGGGTAGAGAACTCGGAAGCTCACGCTGACAACTCGGTCCTCAGAGAGCGCTGATGTAGCATCTTCAGAAAGACTGAATGCCTCAATTTCCTGATTCAAAACTAAGGAAGGAAATCAAGAGTTTTACATAGTCAAACATACGTAACTTTGTTTTACTAAGTAGTGAAGTTCCCTAAACAGTAAAATCTGTTACAACTGTTACATGATTCTTTCACAAAAGGCAGAAATTTTTTTTTTTTGCTTTTTGAGACAGGGTCTCGCTTTGTAGTTCAGGCTGGCCCTGAACTCACTATGGTGCCCAGGCAAGCTGCCGCAAACTCAGCAATCCTCCTGTTCCTGCCTCCTGAGTGCTGGGATTACAGGCATGAGCCACCACATCTGCCATCGTGGTATGCAGTGTTGATTGTTGGTGGGCGTGTCTCCACGCCCAGCATTATATGTGGTTACCGGGGATCGAACTAAGGACCTTGCGCTTGCGAGGCAGGCGCCGGAACCACTGAGCTAACCCTCTGGCCCCAAGGCAGAATTTTTTAAAAAAATTCTTCAGAATCATAGCTGCTCCTAGAAGACAAATTTATTTTGAAATTTAAGCATGAACTTTTCAGCTAAATCTAATCATTCAATTAGCAAAACTGTTTCAGATTTTCTACATACATATGTGTGTGAAGATGCCTAAATAGCAGAGGAGAATAGGAGAATAAATTCAACTGAAATGCTTTTTTTTTTTCCCTTAGTACCTGCTCAGGGCTTTGCATTTGCTAGGCAGGCACTATGCCACTCGGCTACATTCCTGGTCCAAGAAAGCATCTACTTGGAAGGTTTGGATAAAAAGGGTAATAAACACAGTACTAATTGTAGTCACAAGTTATCAGTAAGTTTGAGTTGGGCACAGTGGTGAACATCAGTAATCCCAGCAACTGAGAAAGCTGAGGCAGAAGGAGTGCAAGTTCTACCCTAGCTCACGCAACTTAGCAAGGACCTGTCTCAAAATAAAAATTATAATAAATTTAAAAGTGTAAAAATGGCTGAGAACTAGCTCATTATGAAGACCCTCAGTTCAATTACCAGTATTAGTGGGGGGGAAAAATTGATAAATTTTGTCTTGCTCTGCAAAGTCTGAGGTTCTATTTTTTATGCAATTTAAGACATTTGTGACATGTCAGGCAACTGTTACAGAAGTTAACTAGCATCACTTCAAATAACATTTCAAAATTCTCTGGCCGGGGATGTTGTTCAGTGGCACCATGCCTGCCTAGCAAGTACAAGGTCCTGAGTTCAATTCCTGGTACCTCAAAACAAAACACAAAACATCTTGCTGTACAATATTGATAAAAGACAAGCACAGTAAACACAGTAGGCATTTCTGACTAGCTATCTGGTGACTTTCCTACTAAATTTACATTTTCACAACTTCCCACTGTAGGGGCAGCATTTATTTAGTCTATCAACTGAGATTCTGAGCCCAGAATCAGTAAGTAATTGGTCCAAGTTCACCGAAAGTGGCAGTCAAGAGTTGTACTCAGGTTTAATGACTCCCGAGTCAGTAGTTTTCCCCACAGTTGTCTAATCAGTGTCCCAAACAGTTCTTTTAAAATAATTTCTAATTCTATAAATGAATCAAGATAGATTTTATGGGTAGTTAATATGACAGACTACCAGTACTATTTTGAGAAATAAGACCTTTTAAAAAATAGTGTATCAAAATTCTTTGTGTTTTTAGAGCTGTGGTTTTCAAACCTTACTGATTATATCACTTCATGTCAAAAAAAATCTGTACACATACCCATATACTTATATCATAAATACAAATACTGTAGTCATATTGAGTGCTAATTAAAATTGTATTTTCTTACTTTCAGATAAATGAGAATTTTATTTAGGGCTGGATATGGAGCTCAACAGTATAGTTTGCTTACAGCATACAGAAGGCCCTGGGTTCAATCCTTAGCACCAAATAACAATAAAATAAGATTTGTATTTTCTTCCCAAACACCCACAGGTTATTTGGAACTTTGCTGTAAGAGTTCCTGAAACTATTATATACTTAGTAGATACTCGATAAAATGTAACTAAAGGAGAAATGATGCTTTCTGCTCAATTACAGACACAAGCAGGAAGGAAAGAGGACAGATTTTTGTCATGGACTGGGCAGGCACTTCTAGAGTCTAGATTCCAAACATACTGTATGACAGCAAGGTGTTTCTCTACTATAATCAGGAAATAAAAGCGATATAAAACAGAAGCATGTCTATTAAAGGCATCAGGGAAAGGGATTTAGCCCAGTGGTTCTGGTTTCTGCCTGGCAAGTGCAAGGTCCCGAGTTCGATCTCAGGTTCCACATACCACAATGCCAGGTGCAGTGGTTCACACCTATAATCTCAACACTTGAGAGGCAGAGGCAGGAGGATTGCTGTGTGTTCGAGGCTAACCTGGGCTACATAGTGAGTTCAGGGCCAGCCTGAACTATAAAGTGAGACCCCCATCTCAAAACAACAACCACCACCACATAATAAATAAATAAATAAATTTTAAAAAAGCACCGGATCAAAAACATCATAACACTCCTGGAATCTTTTTTTGAGACAGTCTTGCTACATAGTTCAGGTAGGCTTTGGCTGCCTTCAAATTCTGTGATCCTCCTTTAGCTTCTTGAGTGCAGGGATTACAGGCATGTGCTACCACACCTGGGCCTTTTTTTTTGAGATAGTCCTGTTTGTAGTTCAGGCTGGTCTTGAACTCACAGCAAGCCTCCTCCCTCTTTCTCCTACACGTTGGAGTTACAAACCTGCACTATTATGCCCGACTAGATATTTTCTATTTAAAAAAAAAAACAAAAACTGAGCTCAAGCTACTTGAAAAACAAATTTGCTTTACTTTTGAGATGAGGGACTTACTATGCTCCCTAGGCTGATCCACAACTCTTAGGCTGAATGTGATCCTCCCAGTGCAGCCTCTCAAGTAGCTGGAACTACAGGTGTTCAGGTGTGCCAGGCTAATGCTGTTGTTCTGATGTTATGAATCAGTTTCTACACATCAAAGCATCAAAATTAAAGCTCACTGTGACCCTCAGATACTGAAATAACCCTAAATGCTTTCAGGAAAATCAAAAGGATAAAATGTGTGTGTGTATTTTAAAAAATGTAATACATGACACATATTTGAGCTTTTTTTTTTAACTTTTATTAGTATAGGTTACTTCATGCAGTTTATAATCACTAGGGAGTAGTTACTTTTTTTTTTTTTTTTTGAGACAGGGTCTCTGTAGTTCAGGCTGGGCCTGAGCTCACTACAAAGCCCAGGAAAGCCTCAAACTCAGCAATCCTCCTGCCTCTGCCTCCCGAGTGCTGGACTACAGGCATGAGCCACCATGCTCATGCCCATTATTGTATACGGTTACTGGGGATCGAACCAGGGACCTTGTGTTTGCTAGGCAGGCTCCAGAACCACTGAGCTAAATATCTGCCCTTTTTCTGTTTTTTAAAAATAGTTTCCTTCCCTTTCTCCTCCCTCCTGATCATTTTCTTTTAATGGCATTTTACTATAATGAGCAATGGCACTTAAAATAATAAATTCTGGATTCTTTTCTTTTTGCAGTGCTGGGGTTGGAATCCAAAGCATGAGTTCTGCTAAGGGCTCTATCACTTAACTATCTCCCTGGAAAATTAAAAGGAAACCAGTTTTTCTAGCTGCTGTTTCTTTCACTTATTCATTTTTGAGACATTTTGAGAATTTCATTATGTAGTTCAGCCTGGCCTTGAACTCACTGGGTAGCCCATGCTAGCCTTAAACTCATGATAATCCTTCTGCCTTGGCCTCCTGAATGCTGGGATTATAGGCAAGTGCCAGTAAACCCAGCTGGATTTGATTTTCAGCTGTAACTTGCTAGGTAACACATCATCAATACAACATATAAGGAGGCATATAATTCTTTAGTTCTCCAGAGGTATACATAACCTTAAAGGTTTGACAAAATTTAAAATAACACAAGTCATAATTGGCACATGGGATACTGGGAAAGCTGAACATCTCTTAGAATCACAGCTGTACAAACAGTAAATACTAATAAAAGACAAGTCCCAACTTCCCCACATTAGTTACCTGGTGACACACAGAAAAATTTACTTTCTTCATCACCAGAATCTCCACCACTTTTGAGGAATAAAAAATATCACTTGTATTTTTAATCTCTTACTATTCATTTTTCAGAAGCACTGGCAATGATCTTAACAGAACACTGACTCACTCATAACACTTACATCAATGCTGTTATAAATCCACTGGTGAAATCAGCAGTTTCTCAGAAGTTTGAAATTCAGAAACTCAAGATTTATCAAGCATAAGGAATTTCTAGAGGCAATGCATCAACCTGAAGAATACTCTACTGGACCCTGGAATTCTGTACCTATGAAGAATCTCCATAGATTCCTAGATCAGTCTATTAAGAGGGATGAAACATAAATTTTGATGACAAAAACACATTCCATACTATTAAGGTTAGCAACTTTTATTCAACATAAGACTTGTAGATAGCAGTCTTTGGCAGAAGACACTCACCTGGACTCGTGATGTTGAGCAGCCTGCAGGAGTACGGGTCCTCCCTGTCTTCCACAGGCACCTCACAGCCATGAGCACCTATTATAAACTTCACAAGCACACTGAGAGATGTGTTGGTGTTAACATGAGTTACTTATCTTCACCTTACCACAAATGTTCATCAGGCTCTTTTCTGAGCTTTTACTTTAAGACATAGTATTTATGAGGATTAATCTCTACCTTTACTCTTCTAGCCTAACAAAAAGGGGAGCATGAAATTGCTAACTGCCAAGTGACGTGTGTGAGCTCTCTCCTATAATAATGTATTACATACAGTATGAAGATTTAGTCTGGTTACCAGTGACAGCTCATGCTATCTACTAAAAGTAAACTGTGTCACCTTCTCAAAACTATCACTATTTTAGCCTGACATGGTGCCGCAGGCCTGTGATCCTAGTACTTGGGAGGCTGACACAGGAGAATCACTGTGAGTTCATGGCTAGCCTAGGATATACAGCAAGTTCAAGCCAAGCTTGGACTTCGTAGCAAAACCCATCTTGGAAAAACAAAAATGCTATTCCTATCTGCAACTTTCCTTTTCTCTTTTCTTTCTTTCTGTAGTAGTGAGGATTGTATTCAAGACCTTCTGCAATGATCCACAGTATCCTCTCACACACTTTCAGATAGGGTCTTGGTAAATAGCTCAGGCTGGGCTCAAATTTGTGACCTTCCTCTCTCAGTCTCTCAGAATACCGGGATTATAGTCTTGTGTCACCATGCCTGGCTCTTCTGTTTTTTCCTTTTTTAGCAGGCCTTCCTTCTGGTTAAAGTTAATCTTTCTATCCAAGAGGAAAACTCCACCACTCCTAGACCTTGCCTTACTGGTTAACCTGTAGCTCTTACCTTCCACATTATAAAAACAGTGAACATGAGCCAGGATCTGCCTGTGAGTCTCTTTGCTTCATCTGCTCCCTCTTTTTACTTCCTCTTCTTAGACAATATTATTTACTCTCAAAGACTCAACTAGCCTAGCAATGATTTTTCAACCAGTAGCTCTAGTTGAGACTGAGTTAAAAGATCCATAAATTCATCGAATCTCTTCACCTACATGATCCACAAACACCTGTGTTCTGAAGCCTGCTAGTTCTGCCTTATGAGAGGAACTGTCATATTTTCAGGAATTTTGAGAGATGGTTATTCAGATTTTATTAAAATTTAAATTATAGGGCCGGAGGGTTAGCTCAGTGGTTC